>WHPZ01585890.1:0-13294 GCA_016617965.1 Macrosiphum rosae
TTACCATTATTACTATCATATTATTATTATTATTATTATTCGCTCTCTGCGGACCACGCAGTGGCTCCGGTCAACAGTCTGCAGCAGTTCCGGGTGATGACGCGGGAAGCCGGTAGGGCGGAATTCGCCGTGGTGATCACAGGCCCGTCCGGTGGTTCAGTGACGGCGCACGTGGTTCCCGTCGCCGACGGTTACGTGGTGAACTTCACGCCGACCGAGGTTGGCGAGTACCGACTGAGCGTGACTCTGGGCGGCGAACAGGCGGGCCGACCGTACCGTATGACGTGCACGCGGGCCAGCGACCCCGGCAAGGTGACGGCCCATGGACCGGGCCTGGCTGGTGGCCCAGTCAACCGGCCTGCCGAGTTCACCATCGACACGAAACGCGCTGGCCAGGGTGGCCTGGGCGTGACGGTCGAGGGCCCGTGCGAGGCGGCTATCAATTGCCGGGACAACGGGGACGGCACGTGCTCGGTGGCTTACATGCCCGTCGAGGCCGGCCACTACGTCATCAACATCACATTCGATGACCACCCAATTCCCGGGTCGCCGTTCAACGCGCTGGTCGGTGGCCGGGCGGCTGGCGATGCGCCGCGGCCGCCCAACAACGTCAAGGCGTCCGGCAACGGTCTGCTGGCCAACGGTAAACCGCTACCACCCGCCGCCGCAGCTACCAAGACGTGTTCCGAGCGTGTTGCCGTGTGACAGTGATGTGTTCCGAGCGTGTTCGCGTGTTCCGTGTGATTTGTTGTGCGATTTTACTTTTGATTTTAGACCGGCTTTTTGAATTAACAGTCTATAGAAATTAAACGTCAGGCTGACCAACAAACAATTATTGTAATTAACATGTATTTTAGTTATTTATTAATCGTTTATTACCATTTGTTCCAATTATTTGTTTATAATATTTGTTGTATACCTACTTACATTCTGTAGGCGTGGTCAGGCTTTAGTTAAAAAGTATGAGGCTGATGACATGTGCTCTCAAAAAATATAACATATGCCTCTAAATGCTAATACTATTGCCTTAAAAATAATAGGTTTTTTGTAATTTTTTTTTTTGGGGGGGTTTAAAACATTCTTTTATGTTGTTTATAAAATGTTTATGTGTTTATAAAAAATTATGTATACTTACCTAATTTCATATTTTGAGTAGACTTGAATTCGATTTATATATTATATGATACAAATTCAATACGTTTTTGAAACTATCCAAAAACATTCTTTTGTATTCATTTGGATCATTTAAAACTATAAGGTAAATTAAGGTTAATTAAACATTTAAACACATAAACAATATTTAATCGTTTATGATATTTCCGATAAATTCCTGGTTCTGAGATCATCTCTTTCTCAAAAGTGTTATGTTGTTCATACAAATTAGTTACGTCCCCTAAAAAGTGTCTGCTCTCACACCCTGTGTGCACGCCTATATATGGACTTATATTTAAGCCGAAGATGAACACAATCTAGTGCCCATCGGCGGCTTAGGTATACTCGAAAGCTGTTTAGCAAACTTAACTTCTACTGCTGCTTATTCTACTGCCACTATAAACATTATATTGTATTGCAAACGTACCTATAAGCTGCATAATATGATAAAATACGTGATACGTATGATCACTACTTCTTCAGCTATATTAGACCTTTCGGCAGTTAATTTTGTCTAATAAAGTGTGCTATTTTCCATGCTGTTTAATATAACTACTCCTACGAGTGCATATTATTATTATTATGATTATATATTAATAATCACACTACATATAGGAAACCCAGATGCAATCATTTATCACTCATTATTTAAATTTGGATTTGAGTCAACTATAATAAGTGGCGTCAATTGTGGTAGAATGAGTTGGGAAATAAGTATGTTCTCGCCTACTGCCACATGCGACACTATAGGTACTATATAACGAGTCAAATCCAAATAATTAGTGACAAATTATTGCGTTGGCCCATCTAATATAGTGTTTTTGTATAATATAAATATAAATTATATAATTTTATAAATTAAATGTTAATCTATGAAGTTATTTTAGTTGATTTTGACGTTTTGTTTGATTTTGTAGTACTGTCGTTTGTGATGGATTTTAGTTGGATTTTAAAAGCCAGTAATTTATTATTATTTACATTTAATTTAGGTGTTTTATTGGGATCACCGACTGACTTCTCCGTGGATTCAAGAGCCGTCGCCAAGTACGGCCAAGGGGTCGTTACGTGTACGGTAACTAATCCATCTGGCACCAGGACAGAAACGTTCATAACGCCTCAAAGCGACGGAACATATAAAATCAGTTACACCCCGTTCGAAGCAGGTAATATTTTCGTCCTGATTTCCTCTGTCCATAACGTTTATAAAATGATTTGTGTCTTTGATGCGTTATTTTATTGTAGTCGGTCATCTAGGGTGGTCCCCATTTTACCGAAAATAATATATAATATTAATTGTATCATATGTATATACGAACCTATGGAAATAATTAGGTTTTTACCATTTTTTATTGTCAACATTTATTTAATTTTTTACTCTTTTGAATTATAACACATTTTAAATTTCATTTCCTGAAGCAGTGTTTTATTTGGAGTATTTCGATCTATAAAATTCTAATTTTGGTTAACTAGTCTATTACTTAGGTATCGGTGTATTACTCACTAATCATAATTATTTAAAGTTTAGAAAGCGGATTAGTGGACCAAATTTTTCAGGGTACCCTTCTAACACTCCACTCTCCTAAACTTTAAATAATTATAACTAGAGACCGGATTTTATGGGCTTGAAAGTTGAAATCTTAAAAATAAGATGCTTCTACGCTCTATAATTTCATCAAAATAATGTTTTATATGCAAAAATATTCTTTTTCATAAAAAAGTATTAACACTGAAAAACAAATAAAAGTAACAGTTTATAAAAATAAACAGTTATATTTAATCTATAATAATATGGTGATATACTGCCATGCTGGTGTACCTATATTTGTTGTAACACAAACTTACGAATTCGAAAAATAATAATACTAAAATAAAAAATAAAAAATAATTGCATATAGTTCATTAACAGAATAATATTATGTATTCAAACTCAGACTTACATAATTCAGCCTTATGAATTCAAAAATAATAATATTAAAAATAAAAAAAATGATTGCATATAGCTCAACCACAGAATAATATTATGTATTAAAATAACTCAAACTTAAATAATTCAGCCCTATGAACTCAAAAAAAAATATTAATAACAAGTTATAAAGAATAAAAATAAAAAATTTTTATTATATTTTTATAAAATATTCAAATTTGAACCTAATTTGGCAATATATTCCTAAAACATGTTTTTTACACAAAATATTCTTTAAACTTAAAAAATTATTTTTTAAGCTCTAAAAAATGTTGTACCTATATCAGTTCATAGGTAATTGAATCGTCCAGAAAGCTTATCCAATTGGAGCTGTATACCTACTCTCAGTAAAGATATGTAAAAACATAAAAATCCGGTCTCTAATTATAACTCATAAAATATTCGTACAAAAGTGTAATGTATCGTACTCCGAAAAATATTGTATTTTTTAATAAGGAATTAAAACACGTTGTCATTAAAAAAATAAAAATTGATAACGATAAAACTATTAAGGAAATTTCTTTTAGAAAAATATTTTGAACGACTTTAAATTAGGTAGGTATATAAAAAACAATATTTTTATAAATGTTTATAGTTCTTGAAATACTGAGTATCATACCGGTATCATATGTTTATTTAATTATTTATCGATTTTATAGGACCACACACCATCGACATTTATTACGACGGCGTGCCCATAGTCGGCTCACCGTTTTCTGTGAACGTGAGACGAGGAACTGACGCGAGCAAGTGCAGAGCTTTTGGACCGGGTGTGAGCCGTGGAGTTATCCACAAAGTCAACACTTTCACCGTCGAAACAAAAGGTATAGGACGTATTTAAGGGCTTTTATCGGAAATCTTAATATAGTCTTTAAAATTTTAATTTTAAATTAGATTCTAAAAATATATTTAAATACAAATTAAAAATGTATGACTTGGTGTTCACATTATGACATTACCGCTGTTGATTGTTGTGTAGTACCGAAATTATACAGAAAATGCATAACATTTATATTTTAGATCTCAAACACGTCATGTACGATTAAGAATATATTAAGAAGATGTTATCTTGGAGAAAATATTGACTGATCTATTTTTTAATATTTATATTATTTATTTTACAATAAATTAGAGTTACCAACAATTATTTTTTAGTTTTTTCAAGCATAATATTTAAATTATTTGTTATGCTCTAATTTGAAGAATAGATATCATGTTAAGTCATAAAAATATTATATAGAGAGTAAAACAGTCCTTTGTATAGAACCTTTTTACTCCACACTATTTTTTTTGTGGTTTTTTATTTTTTAAGAATTAACTAAAATAGTGAGATGCTATATTTTCATGTAATATTGTTAAAGAAAACATGTTTGATTTTTTGATGCCAATTATAAACAATTATCCCTATGTGATAAAAAGATATTTGATAACAAACCTTAAAAATGCTCTCCCGAGAAATTAGATATTTTGACATAGAACCTTTTTACTCTCAGCCCACGCAAGTGTTATATTATTATATTAAAGTACGAATTATAATATAAACTATAAGTATAAGTATAGGTTCTACTCTCCACGCATTAGGTATAATATTAACGCATTTGTCCTTTCATTTGAATTTTATTTTGCTATACCTACATGCATTTATTGTATTAATTATTATTACCAATTTCCCGTGCTGTCGTCCGATTGCGTCATCCGGTTTTCAACTATATAGTTAGGTCCCACCCCACTGGGAGTGAAGACATATCTCCTCTTGGAGAAGGGGGTAGTATCATGCATATAGTGATATATACGCATAGATAAATAGATCACATTATCTCCCTACTGCCCCCCCCCTTGTGATAAGCATTGACCTATTGAGGTCATTTTAATGAACAAATACATAAAAAAATCAAATGTATTATTTATAATTCTTGTAGAATGTGTAATCAACATTGTAACTATATTATATAGTTGTGTACTTATGTATATTTTGAAGGGATACACATTTTATTCAATTACATAACTTTTCAAAAATATATATTATTATTAATAAAATACACATAAAAATAAAGATATTTAAAGGTTGGGGACTTGATTTCCATTTTCACGAACCGTTGAAAAATCACTTGTTAAAAAACATTATTTTCAAACTTTAACACAAAATTGTTTGTAATTTTACAGGAGCTGGCACTGGCAGCTTAGGTTTGGCCATCGAAGGACCTTCCGAGGCGAAAATGACGTGCGTTGACAATCGCGATGGTTCGTGTACGATCGAATACACGCCTACAGAATCTGGTGTTTACGATGTGAGCATTCAGTTCGCTGAAACACACATTCCCGGATCACCGTTTAAGGTATTATTCAAATTATCATAACTAGTTATATTATATTTTAAAAACAGACGTTACAGTCATTGTTTGAAAAATTTTGATCTCCGTTTAAACGGCGTGAGTCTTACTTTGACTAAACCTCTAGACATTTCCTGATGGTAAAACACTATTTAGCTACCTACCTATGCGTATGTGGATATTGTTGCGTAATGGCGTGTCTGCTTTAGACTTTTTCGAGCTGACCTAAGGCGACTGGAATGTTAAGATAATTTCCATTTATTTGTACTCAAAGCTGTTCTCGCTCAGGTTGTGATAACTAGGTACTCTGGTGTAATCAACAACTCTGAAAATAAAAACGTGCGATAATACAACGCGGTATCAAATAGATAACATAGCTGAAGCTGATATATCAATATTTTACTCTCTCACTGAGTTACCGTTGAGTATCTTCTTAATCCGCATATTTGTCCACTTAAAGTTTTTATACTGTGATGTCCATTCTGTATATTATTATTATTATGTTATCATACTGACTTTTTGTACACGATTTCTTATAAATTATTTGTGCTTGCGAAAACCTTAATCTGTCCCGATGCTATAATGAGGTTATACATACTTTTAATATCTTATTGTACTACTTTTGGTACTTATTATTTTCATTAAATCACTCTTTCTCAGTGGCGTATTCAGTAATCTTTTATGGGGGGGTCCTGCTAATTTTCCAAACACATTTTAGTGGGGGGCTCTACTGAAGAAAATATTTATAAATATATTAAATATGGAGCCTTCCCGTAAATACGACACTGATCTTTCTCAACAAGTGTCTATGTTAATTTAAATATATTATGTGAACTATACATACCGTATTACATACCTGTACCTATTATTATATTAATTGAACATTTGACTCCGGCCTGCGTTTGCGATTTAAATAAATAGTATAATACCTGATAAAATAAAAATCTGTTGAATTACAGGTCCAAGTCGATCGTCCTGATCGTCCTGCAACCGCCAATGACATAAATGTGAGCGGGCCAGGCATCAACCCAAAATATATCAGGGCCAATACGCCCATCACGTTCAAAGTGGACGCTTCGAAATCTGCTAAAGGAAAAGTAGACGTGAAAATGGAAATCGACAAAGGTAAAAAGGCTGGGTTTGTTTATTTTTTTAAACGTATAATGTTAAATATTGTTTTATATGGTCATTGGGAATACGATGTGTGAATACAATGAATATTGACACCACAACAATTTGGTTATTATTGATGACTGTATGAATTTAGCTGTAGGTGTTAACTAAATACAATGCTAGCCTAGGTTTTTGTTAGTTTTTACCGTTTAGTTGGATGCTTAAATAATGTTTTTACTTTTTAGTTAAACAGTTGTACCTATATGCATTAACTAATTTATAAATCTGATGTCACTATTTATTAGGGATAGGATAAACTTAATTCTTGCAGTGTCTGAACTTTTTTATGTCTGAACTATTACAATTTTTTCTTACGCCTCCGTTACTGACTTCAATAATATAATATTACGTAATACTTCCATAATCAAGATATTGTATCATCCAAATTTTTGGGATTAATTATTCTCTCCATTTCCTCCAAACCGTGGTGGTGGTACTATTCACTAACTAACTAGGTACATATTATCCCATTCTTAAACAATTTCACCACCTTACCTATGTACCTATTTATTTTTTGTATATTTTTAACCATCTGTTAAAACGTGTATCAGCTTAACTTACATTTTAATGTCATATTAGTTTTTTTTTCACATCATCATGTAATAATATATATATATATATATATATATACAATAATAATATATTATATTAATATCCTATTTATTCATCAGGTGTTGCACATGCACAACCGAAACCACCAATTATTCGAGACAATGAAGATGGTACCTACGATGTTACTTACACTCCTAATCCAGAAGGCGCTCTACTTGTGGCCAACGTATTGTACAACGGACATCATGTACCGAATAGGTAAACATGAAGATATAAATATTAAAAAACTTAAATTTTAGATATAAATAATATTTAATTTGATACTATAAAGCCATATATTTATCTCTACTTATATTCCGAGCGTCACAACACAAGTTTAATAATTAATAGTCAAATAAAATTCAATTCAGTATTCAATTAATTGTTAATTAATGAATTCACTGCTGCCTCGTAGTAAAAATTATGATTTTAAGTAAACACTGAACGTAACGTATTAGAAGTGTAGTGTCACCTGATTATAATAGCAGTTAACTGATAATGTAAAATTGTGATTTTTTTTATAAATTATACCATTTTATGACAGACGACCGTTTCTTTTTTTTTCTTTTTTTATTCAGCCCTTTCAAGTTCAGAGTTCGGCCTAAGTTCGAATTGGATAAAATCAAGATCGAAGGCCCCGGCGTGTCCGACTCTCGAGGTATCAAGGCTTCTGTTCCCACGTATTTCGTTGTGGACGCTACTGACGCTGGTTCCGGAAAATTGGACTTGAGAATTATGGTAAGCTATAGTGGGAAATACTATGTTCTCAGACTTTCTTATGACATGTTGTAAAAATATGATGATGACACCATACTTCTGCTGCAGGGACCCGATGGTTTTCCCAGGCAGGTGGACATCGAAAAGAACGATAATTTATACAAAATCAAGTATACTCCGGATGACTGCGGTCGGTACACGATCGAAGCGCTATATGACGGCAAACCATTACCACAATCGCCGATTCAAGTACAGGCGTACTCCACTGGAAATGTAAGTTCACTATGTTGCACGATCGTTATTGTAAAATTCTAACGCTTAAACGGCTTACGCTTATATGCGGAAATCGGGGGGGGGGGGCAATCGCCTCAAATGTCCCATCAACCCCTTCCCCCCCAAACAGATAGTTTATTAGTTGTGAAGAGTCAAAGCTCTAACCACTCACATTGGTGTTAAAAATCTTACTTGTTAGCCCTCACACCCCTTGAAATTGTAATGGATTTCCGCCTATGTTATACGCTTTATATAATAACAATACATCGTATAAAACTATAGCGTACACTTGCATTATTTTTGTATATTATAATATATGCAGTGGTGATCCCATTGGGTATACTTTACATTATAGGCCTTATAATGTCAAGACTTTTTTTTTAATCATAAATGGAATCTTAAGTATCAAAGAATTTGTGAAAAAAAAATAGTTATTGTTTTTATAGTGCTGGGCGTTTCGTGTACTTATTGAAAACCAGAAAAAATAATGAAAATGTATTTGTTATCATCGATAGTCCTCCAGACCATCTTTATTATACCAATGTCATAGTCTGGGACATAATGTGGGTGTATGGTATATGGAAGACGTTTATTAGGACCCTAAACGTTTTCATTGAAATTGTTAACCTTTTACAAATTTGATAGGAACATCACTGCTTATATTACGTTATTATTATAATATTATTATAAGTGCGGCTTAATACTAACAAATTTTCCATTCGACTCAAGTGCAGTCGTTATAGTCACGCGCTGGACATTTTTAGAATGGCGTTTTGTAACCATTTAATATTATTGTTAAGTAAGTACGTTGTATTGTTTTCGTACAAGAAAACAACCGATGTCCTTTGTATCGTTTATGACGAGTGATATTATAAAGTTAATTTGGCACTCACGCGTAGGTGATCCATCGTAATATTGTCCGTTGACGTTTTCACACACGACGTTAAATAATATTCTTAACATTTTGGGGGGAGCTCATAATAATTATAAATAACAATTTATAATAATGACATTATGAACTTAAGTATACCATAGTAAGAGTAAATACCACGAATAGAAACTATTAAAAATATCTTCATAACGGGTTTAATTATTCGGTGTCGCGGCTGTGTTTCGGATGCAAGAATTTATCTATTTATCACGTAAAAAGGAATATTACAATAACCGAAGAAGAAATGACTAATATTAAAATTAAAATACCACGGATAATAGAACGCATTTGATTTGTTCGGTATTGTTGGAAGACGGACATTGGCGAGTATAAATTATTAAGAATGCGACGAGAAGAAACGGACGATTTGAGTCTCAACATAACAGTGTCCATCACCTGGGAAATTTTGGAAATACCAAACGGTTTATAAGTGAAAGCGAACGCCGACCGAAACGTTTCATTCAGAAATCGATACATTATAAAAGTACGCGCGGTGTTTCCGTCGTATTATATATTGTTATAAAACACGAGTGTTGTACTCAATTATACCAGTAACCATACATATATTATACTGTGCATTATATTATACCATGAAATATCTAGAATTATTAACAAGTGGTATATACCAATATTAGATTGGTAAATTACCTCCCTATAATCAGTATAATAATATCATATTATCATACACTATTTATTATGCAACGTACCTACGTTTTCGTTTACGCTTCGTTCTGCTTGTTTGATTTGATTTGTTAAAACGTTTGTTGTAGGTAACTAAATGTGGTTTTATTTTTACTAATGTTTTGAATTCGATTGATCTCAGTTCACCGACGACGGATATTATAACAATATAATGTAACAAACCAATTTACGATAGGTATTTTGTTTATTACTCATTTTAACTCGTGTAATCTTATATAATTTTGCCAGTTGAAGTTTTTCGAGAAAATAGCGATTAAAACTATCTCACAAAAAAAAACTTAACGCTTCGAGTTGTGTGTTGTCGATTTTTTTGGATAATACGTCCAGACGAGTGTTGTGCATATTAAAATCTTTAATTAGACTTTTCATAAGTTTTCTTCAGTTTCCTCTGAACTCAACATGCTATTTCATAGCATAATAATCGAACTATTATGTTATAAAATAGATTGATATGGCAGAGGTGACCGATAAAATTAACTCCAAAAAAATATCTCCAATATAAAATATGATATCATAACAATATCTCGTTGTTTAGAAGAAATCTTGTTTCTTTTCAGTTGAGAAACGTCCTCAATTTAAAAATGATAAAGTTAAAAATTAATACATGTTATATATTAACAAGAATATAATATTATAATAAAAATTTAAATATCCACCACTTTATTTTTATTATTAAAGATTATTAGCAAGGCATCCCTTATTAATAATTTAACCTAAATATTCATTAGGAATATGTATATATTATCGACTATTTATAAATAAACCGTAATCAGAGGGGCTACTTGACATTTGGACTAAGACCTAAGATTTCGGAGGGATTTAGGGTGCACATGTCTACCATAGTTCTATAACTTATTTTAAATTTTCATGCAGAAATTTTTTTTAACATCAGTTATCCTACAATATATTATACTGTATGTACTACCGCAGTACAATTTATTTTTTCAAAAAATTCTGTATTATGCAGGTAAATACAATTTTATTCAAAAACATGCAACATTTTATTTTATTTTTGAACAACCAAGTAAAAATATAGAAATGCATGAACTTCTGAACCCTATGGTTATAACTTATAAAGTATTATTCAATAATATCTATTGAAAATATTTCAAATGAATGTCCAACAGTAATATTATAGTGCAGTACCAATACACTTTAAACTAACCTACGATTTTATCGATAAAATAATAGGTTCGTACACCATATATTTTGGGGACGACGTGTTTTTTAATTAAAATAATTCCCAAATCCCTATAAATTAAGATACAAGCTACTTACCGACTGCTCTCTCTAGTTGCTCTCAGTTGTTACAATATAATTTCAAGCGACACTTATGGTTTTTTTTTCTTCAAATTAGTGTTTTTACATTTCCGCAAATGCTATTGCTGCACATGATCAGCTCCAATTATAGGTGCACTGTTATATTACCTACCTAAATGTGCAACAATAACTTCCAACCATTTTTTCTTCATAGAGTGTAACAGAATGACCTGTAGAAAAATTGATACTAGTTAAAGGTATGACAAAAAAATATGAAAGTTATATGGATAAGAAATAATTTAAAAAATATATTCATGTCAGGAAATTCCCAAAATGAATATTTTGAAAAAAAATCATTACTTTTCAAATTGGTTTATTCCAAATAAATATCGATATTAAAAAAAAAAAAACTACTTGACTTAAATAAACTTTTTTACCATAAAAATTAGATATACAAATTGGATATTTTTTAATGTATCAAAAAAATATAGGTAGTTAAATTTAAATTTTAAATTGTTGATATTAAAAAAAAATTATATTATACTGTGCTTGTAGCACATGTGCCATAAAATTATTAAAAAAAAGAAATATTTAAATATTGATCAAAACAAAAGTTAATTTATCTGTCAGGTCTTTCTGTTTCACTCCGTATACCACGGGAGTATAATATATTTTTTACTCGAGATATTTATTGGACCAGAGGTATTTTTTCGGAGTTATTATGACGACGGTGTAGTTGTCGTCGTTCTCATTTCATTTAATTTTGTTAATATTTGTTTTTATTTTCCGTGTAACCGTCCGAAGGCGGACAATTGTCGTATCACGGGGAACGTAGAGAGCCGAATACTGACGGGTAAAAACCACAGCATCGTCGTGAACGCCAGGAACTGCGGCGACGGGAACTTGACGTGCCGGATAAGACCGGTGGACGGGCAGTAAGTCACGACACATCAACGTGTACAAATAGCATATTAGACATATTAAGAAATGGATTGCACACGAGGGATAAAACCGGTTTGATCATTGAGTAAGAGAGATAGACTACAACTTACTCCAAACATGGAAGACCTAACCTAACCTAACCTAACCTATTTCTGTAAGGGAATTAGGTACTCTAATTTATGATATATTTAGGTAGTGCTATCATAATTCACAGCAATTAAAATTTTCGAATTTTTTGCAATTTTAAAATATTGGATTGGTACCCCTATAATGAGTCGGGTTTATTGTGTTTAGCTTATTATAATTATGATGTAACTCACCTATATGCATTGGTGTAGTTTTCAAAGTAACTGTAGGACGTCCTTGAATGCTACATTTGTTCACAATTTTATACTGTCTTATTGTTCTGCCGGTAATAAATATTATAAATAATTATTATACTACAAAAACAAATGCGTTTTGCAAGACTTATAAGATACAAGCGGCAAATGAAATTTAAATTTTTATTTTTTGCAAATTGTCTTATCAGTTAAAATAAAATTTATCGGCAGTGGAAAATATTATTTTATTATTTCTTCCACATTTGTGTTAAGTCTGTTTCTCTCATTCCATGTTCAGATCGACAAATCCATGGGTACTATGGGGAACACATTGTCTATTCCTTAATATGTCTATGGTCATCAACACACGATAGTAATAAATTCAAGGCTCGGAACTTTAAGTGTTAAAAAGTACTGAAATGTTATATAGGTATAAAACATATGAGTTCAAAAAAACTGTAAAATTGGGATGATATGCAAAACATATTATGCAATTTATTTTTTGAACTCTGAAAAACTAAACGGAGAACATTTTTTTTATAGGATATTTTTGGTATACAGGATATTTTGGCACCGGATCAATTAATGTTGGGGATCATTTGTTGCCGGGAATTATTTACAGGACTAAATTACGGGTCACCAAACAAGTTAGGAAAGCTCACTCTATGACCGTGCTATATTTCTGGTTTATAAACGTTCCATATTCAATTTAAAAACAATTTGTTTAACTTTAGATTTTGGTACCTATTTTTTTAATTAATATTGGCTAATTCTAAATTTAAGTTTATAATCAGAGCATTTTTTCTACCAGAAAATTTGAGAAGTTACAAACATTTTAACATAGGTACCTCTAAAAAACGTCTGAAACTATTAGACTGGACAAAATAAAAATAAAATTGTAACTAATTTTCAAGCCCCTCCCCTAATGAAAAATCCTGCG
>WHPZ01585891.1:0-12841 GCA_016617965.1 Macrosiphum rosae
AATAATACATAATAGCTGGACTCTCTTATGCTAGCTGAACTCATAACTAAGATAAATTAGATAATATTATTAATATATCGCTAATCAATATTGTACAAATATATTGAAATATGGCGTAACAATGCAGTTTAGCTCAATAGCGCTTTTTGTAAATTTTTCCCCATGTATTTCATCGAGTTAAGAACAATGATGCAATAAAAATGTATCAATTATCGATCGGACTTAATTTAAAACTTTTTGAAGTTATCTTGAGTATTTTCCTTACTAGATTATTCCACGAATCTACATAACTCTGTTAAGACTTAAAAGTATGTTCTTAGGTAATTATTTATGATGCATTTATAGGTACTTAATTATATATATATAAACTACATTATATAGATCTCCAATGGTTGTACTACTTGCATTGAAAGGTGATTATGATAAAAAAATACGACGTACGGGCAGTTGATAAACCCGCCGTGCCGATCCCCCCACCACCACAAACATGACCAAATTTCACCACTGATCGGACTTATCTACTCGAAGCCTGCTTAAATCTTAAAGGTGTGACCCTCTAGAACATATTATAGTACACATTTTCCAAATTCGACTTTAAAAATATTAAAAAGTATTGTTTATGGTAACAAACTACATGCGGTGAGTGTGTCAGTGATGACCAGTGTTATATATAGGTGTACTGTGTAGTACATATTATTATATAGCCCCGGTAAAATACCTACTAAAATAGTAGTATAACGTGTCGTGGTCGCGTATACAACACGACAGCTATCGCCGGCGGTCAATGTCTTACCACACTCTTAATTCTTATAGTATATTGTATATTATTATAATACACTACCATATAATACCATAATAGTACCTATTCATGTACTCGTGTTGTACATCTGGTATATTCTAACACGTTGTCGTCGTACATATTACACACAATATGGCCTACAATATATATATATATATATATATATATATGCACAAATATTATGACGTATTTGGTGTGCGGGATTTTACGGGAGCGCTCCGCGATAATTGGTAATTTAGTAAACGAATTATTACGAGAGACTGTTCACCGTGTCGGTATAATATATTATATTGTCTAAAATATATTATAATATATTATAACTTACAGTAGCAGTGCTCCAATGAGTATAAGTAAGTAGGAAGCTGTTAATATAATTCGAGTGCCAGAGTGTGTAACACGTATACGCGTGTAGGTGTGTGTGTGTCTGTTGTGGTGATGGAACGAAAACACTAAAAAGTATATAGGTAATAATAATAACAGTAATAATAATAATACCGTGTACAATATATTATACATTATTAATATTATTATAATAACGAGCACCTATAGCGGTGGAATCCAACGACGACGACGAAGTCGACGACGAGTGGGAACTGCAGCGGCGCGGCGGGACCGAGGGCATGAAAAATCGCCGTCGTTTACTGCTGCAGCTGACAACAGCAATAATTCCGGTAGCCATTTTCCCATTACCGTCGTCTACCACGGTCGTGGTCGTCGTTTATTATTATTATTATTGTTATTGTACGTACGTAATATTTTATTATTTATGATATGCGTTATATTATTCTGCCTCGCCGCTGTCGTGAGCACGACGAAGAGTGACGAGTGACGTATCGACACAATATTACGATTATCTCACTCACTCTCTCTCTCACTCTATCTCTATCTCTATCTCTCTCACACTCTATCTCTATCTCATCACCCGGGGCTCAATAATTAGGCGTATAATATAATATACGATTTACCGCAATAACGACTGCGGCACGGCGGGTACAACGCACAAGCCGGTATATGGCTACCGACGCGCGGGCGCATAATAATAATAATAACAACAATAATAATAAATAATATAATGTATAGGTACAAGTCTCTGCAGCATTCCTCTCGGTACCTACGTCAAACCGTGTATATACCTACGCGGTCGATGATGGATAGATTTCAATATCCTACCGCGGAGGCGTATCTATACGGCAGAGTGGCACACCAGTGTATATAATTGTGTCTGGATATTGTTGATCATATCATATCCCCTAACCTAACCGTATAGGTGCTGGATTGCATATAACAAGATGAGTGTACGACAGCGTTTTGCAATAACATATTATGTGTTTTTGGAGGGTATATATTAGGTAGGTATCTCCCAATGAGGTACCCGCTCTATACATATTAAATATTATAGTCGCGAGGCTGAAATCTTTTTCCCTTTCCGGAGTCAAAAAATATATTTATTTATTATTATTTCTCGTAAATTTGCACGTATGTTTGGTTTTGCAAACAAAAGAAATGAAAAAGCAAAAATATAATTTAAAAGCCTGCAGTGTGGATAAACAGTTTTTGCTATGTTGTACATTTGTAAGACGGAGACAACACATGCGGGTGTGACGTCATCTTAACACGAAAACTCATACATTTTCAATATGCGTATACGATAATTAATATATTTTTTTTTTGTCAGACTATATAGCGGTAATATGGCGGATTTAAGATTGAAATTCTAGTAGGGAAAACTATTATTACGAGGGGCCAGGGTCTGATACAGGACTTTTCTATAGTCGAGACAGTATATTATAGGTTACGTACCTAACCTTTTGGCTATAATTTAGGATGAGCCCTAGAACAAAACATAAGCAAAGGCCCGAATTTTCCAATTGAAGTACCTACCGCTAAATCCTTCACTGCAGGGTCGTATATACAAACATATAGGCAGGGCTTGAACACCAAATTTGAATACTGGTTTAAACCGTTAAAAACCGAAATCGAAATCCGAAAAATTCAAAACCAGTATTCAAAAACAAAAACGAAAACAGAAAAAATAAATACCGATATCTGAAACCGAAATCAAAATAGGATAAATAAATACCAATAACCAAAACCGAAATCGAAATAGGAAAAAATATTTAGGGTTTCAAGCCCTGCCTATAGTCTTTCGTGGTTTTAGCAGTACCAAACGATTGATTTCTTCAACAAATTGTATCGTAGATAGTATCTAGACCCTCAGTATATTCTGACTAGATGACTATTATAAAATATAATATATATATATATATATATATATACGTGTGGAGGACTTATCAACACATACTGCATAACTACATTCAAATAAAAAGTTAATGTGACATCACTATATCAGTTATAACTTATAACTTATAAGTAGACAGTAGTGTTAATTATATATTAAATTTTAACGTTTTAAACGCTCGCATCGTCCATAATACAATAACCAATATGCTCTATTATATCGTGTGATGATGTACTTACTTGCGCTTGACCAGTTTTATACAATAATATTATATAATTAAGTAATTGGCTATATTATATAGGTGCAGTAGTCCGCAGCATTGACCAATTATGTTGTGCACATAATTAAAGTATTTAAGTGGCGCTTGGATGGTGGTGAACTGTATACAACGCTGTCCCTTGCGAGTTACGACACATGTTGGTTGGAGACCTTATTAATGTATTGCACGTGTTCGTGATACAGTATTATTGCCTATAATATGTTGGTGTCTTTTAGCATGCAATATTTTTTAGTGATTTATGTGGAATACACGACAGATGACTTGTACAGTTTATAACACATATATAATATTAATGCTATATTTTACTATGTTATTGGGTTTTATGAATCATATTATATTCATATGTCATGTGTATACTGTATATTATAATATATTATATACTGTTGGTAACCAAAAATTGAACCGATTAATTATTCTGCGAACTTAAATATTCTAAACCGTCAATTTTCTGCTATATATTATTAGGGTGGCCAATGGCCATACTTTCCGATTTTGAATATAGGAACCCTGCGCGGAGTCTCGATAAAGTGTTTCGGGACGGCCAATTGTCCCGGAATTAAACTTCAATGATTTATGTCAACACCTTATGTTTTACCTAACATTTCAGTAGAAAAACAATATTGTTTTGATAAATAATAAAATAATCAAGTTGACTGACTACATCTAGTTTAAAAATAATTTTCGAAATTAGTAATTACAATTGTTGTTGACTATGTTCTATGTTTTCCTATTGCCTCACGTCAATTTTTGTTATAACTATATTAGTAACTGTATGATAATTTTGTTGGTTAGGACTTAGGAAGTACCTATACTCATTCAACTTTTTGAGATAGTTTTATTAGTTAGTTTTATTAGTTTTACCTATTATGAGTGGTATTCTTGTTACCATAAAATAGGATATGAAAACTGGCGCTTGACCGTGGGTGTGTAATATGATAATATTAATATGATGACTAAAGTTTAGTTTGAGTTATGACTTTATTTTATATTTATGTGTCTGTACCATTTTCTGTTTTAGGTGACTATCCGGATTTTTAGTGTTTGTTGGAATCCAGGTTGGGCAATCAGAGAATCATTAGGATGTTTTATACACGCAGATGATTTGTTAATATTTTATAGAGTTTGGCTATACGCCTATACATCACTAACTATGGTCAACGGATGTTCGCGTCTTTGTTGAGCATGCCGTTGGAAATATATTATAATATATGCGGTTTTGTGCGGCTATAATAGGGTAGTACGAAGGGCTCGATATTGGAACATTTTTAGTTTATTGAGTGTAATATATAATTATAAAACATTATAGTTAATCATCGCCGGCATGATATTGTATTAAACACAATATATTATATAGTTGCAGCTTGCCCACCCCGCTGGCCGTGGTCCCGTCGACCGTGTAAACGAAAAAAAGAAACGATAATGATAACAATATTGTGTAATCGATCGATTGATAGCGCTCGACGCGTGAAAAATAAAACGCGTAGAGCACAAACGGAGAGCTGATAACGTCATTAAAATATAAGATAATCACATTATAACGTACACGTGTTTATTGCCACCGCTCGCGGAAATCAATTAATACGCAGCAGGTGGTTGGCTCTTAATTAGTTTTCTCTTACACGCACTTGTACAAAAAAAACGCGTATAATGCAGCAGGTATCCATATATCTGTATAGGACGTAGTGTCGTAGTTACATGCATTAAAATCGCCACAGTATAAACCCGCGCCGGGAGATGTCGATTATAAAACCACGCGGTATATGACATCAAACACGGTACCTCTACAAGCAGAAAATATGTTATACCCGTGGTAGTTGTAGTGGGTAACCTATAGGTATTAGGTACGTAGTCGTACATGGGTGAAACTCGTCGCCGCCGCCGCCGCCGCTCGTAATAAATTCGTTTTTCGATGAAAATCTAATTAAAACCAGTTTTGTTTTTGTTTCGCTTTGTATTACACATTTTATTATGCATTACACGCCGCGTTAATAATATGTAATGCGTTTACCGAGCGCGTATTTTATTATATTATTATTATTATTTATAATGGCACTTATCCGCCGGCTATATATTTTAATATATTATAAATTATAATATTATGTATACATTGCTGCAGTATTTATCGCCGAACGCGCGCGCGGTAACGAGAAGTGCGACCCAACAATCGACATGACTACATGAGTTTTATTATACTTGCAGCTGCAAATTGGTTTACATATTATTATTAGGTATTATATTAAAACGTCGCTCTCGAAATTATCGCGTCGTCGTTAATTTCGAAAAATCGTAATTAATATATTATTTAGACGTAAGGTAGCGAATAATAATAATACATATATTATATACGCTGGTAGGTACACACCTTTATACATATAATAATATACGAGTATCAATCGACTATGCGTGTATACTAGTACGTTTAATGTACAAAGATTTTTATTACCGTAAAATATTTAAATATTACATTATTAACTATTAATTATTATTAATATTATTATTATTATAGCTATATTGGCGGAATTTATAATTTCCTATCCTTTATAATGTCTAGACTGTAAAATACGATTTATGTAACATAAATTCATTAATAAATAATATCTATATAAAACATTTATTTACCTTTGTAGAATATTATATTAAGTAATATGGACAAATACTATCATGAACTAAATTATTTCTTGTTAGACTCTGAGCGAAACGATAGGAAGGAGATAGCCAATAATCATTATTTATTTATTTATATATATATACTTCAACGCCTAACGGCAATTATATAGTTATGGTGTTACAATCTTGAAATGATTGTTCGATGCGTCTGTATATAGATTTTACTGTTTCCGTTATTTCGTGAAAAATTAATTTACTGGCAACGTTTTGAATTAAAATTGTAAGTCTAATATCTTATACAATTATTTATATCTAACACACTTACTTAACCAAATCCATCTACCTAAAAATCACGCTCATAAAAAATTATAATAAATACATTATTGTAAAATCAAAATTATGAAAAAAATCTACTGAAAAAAAATCCCCAAAGCTTTACCTGACCGTACTGTTGATTACAGCCGTCAAAAATAATAATTAATAATAATAATAAAAATTTATAAAATTTGAATGATAATTATTATATTATTATAATATTTTATATTGATAAATAGGTACATATTATATTATATGATATTGCTGTATATAAATATTTACTTGTTTTTTTTATAAACGGCTTAATATGACACATTGATGTTTTGATTAGAATTATTGATATTTACGAATCAAATCTTCTTTTAATACGTTACATATAACCTCCTACATACAATTTTAATTTTTATACAATGTAAATTGTTCAATTTCTTTTATTCGAAGTTGAACATAAAAAGGCAAGCTATACCACAATTGTTTTATAAATAAGCTTATTATAATACTTTTGACATAAATACTTTGAAAAAAACTTGTATTATATCAGGCAAAATGACATAGCAGTGTTTATTATTATATCAATTTCATATTTATATTATTATATTAATTATGTTAAAATATATTTCTAAAGTGTTGTTATTTATAATAAAAAAATTGATTAAACCATTAAATTCTAAAAAATTTATAATTTATTTCTATTGCCCAGTATACAATGATTGATTATAAAAATATGGTGTATGTTATTTTTACCCGACACGCCGGAAAAAATGGCATAGTAGGTACATTTAAAAAAAGTGAATTAAAATTATTTGTTTGTATTAATTGTACAAATAGACTTCAGAAATATGTGTATAATATAAATACAAATATGTTTCATGTGTTTTGACACACTAACATTATTTCCTTCATTTTTTTTTAAATTAAAAAGTGGTATGTCATATTAAGCCAGTCTCCCCTATACCCTTTGGTAATGAAAATTAAAAGTACAGTAAGTTGAATCTCAATTTGACAAATATTATACTGAAATTAAATAATATAATATTATAAATGAGTTAATATTTTTAAAGTTTATCGTATTCCTGTTTATGAATCCTATAACATCTTAAATGATTTTTTAACTAAAGTATTAATATGTACCTAATATACTACAATTATCAATTTTATAATAAAAGTCATAACTCATAACTAATAACATTATCTATAGACGAAAAAAAAGTATTAACACCGCAATTATTTTTATTTAGTGGGAGGTAATTTCGACGACTATATAAGTAACAAATTTGTTTAGATTTTACTGTAAAATTAAAGTTTAATTAAATAGTCAATCATATTATATAGCATTATAGCCCACCCCAAAAATTATTTCTATATACAACACTGGAGTGAATTGACTTCTTATATAATAAATATATAAAATATTAATTCAAATTATTATAATATAATAATATAATGTTATAATTATAATTCAAATATTAATTTTAAAGCGAGTTATGAGTATATATTTATTATTTTATGATGCACAATTATATATAAGTATTTGCTTTATGGTTTACCGTAAAATATCGTACTAAATATAAATATTTTTTTTGTTTTACTCAAAATGTAAAAAAAAATGTTTTGGTATTTGGTTTATTTGATTTTATAATAATATATATTCGAAATATATACAACAATACCTAGTTATATTATATGATTATCTGTTCATACAACAGGATATACCCAAAACTATAACCATGGTAGTCTGCATAACTATATGCATAGTCCCCACAATAATCTATTTTTCTCTTATGAACTAGTCAAAGTAATTTTTTTAATTTTCCCATTCACAAACGGTAGTATACTATATGTGATATAGTTATAGCAGTAAGATTGTAGAATTTTAGTTATTGAACTAAGGTATTTGGCTCTATATTGTCATGGTGACCAGACTTATTACCTACCAACTAAAATACGTGGGATACAGTGTATTCCAACATGCAAATTATTTAGACATGCTATTGAGATCGTACGCAGTAGCAGTTTTTACAATATACCTAATATTTGACCTAAGTCCTGGGGCCTCAGTTTATCAGACCGGGCCACACATATGCAAAAAATTAAAATTGCACTGTCCCCGGAAGCGTTTGTTACCCATTTGCGTTAGTCCTGAACGTAATAACTGGTGGGATGGGTGCAGGTAATTAGTGGTCTGTAGTATAAATTATGATTCATCAAAATTATTATTATAATGCAAATCCAACTTGCAAAAAGAGAAGAACCATAAAGTATTAAAACAACAGTAGGTATTTATGTACTCAAGTAATTTATTAATGTCCTGTCGAGCTACCACGATTATTAATGCCAAATTCATTTTGTGCTCCAGGCATAATTCCAGTACCGTTTGTCTCGTACACAGTAGGAAGCTTTTTTGTGAGGTCACTATAATATTATGATTTATTATTTTTATTAAATTAAATTAAATTTTTAAATATTTATGAGTTACCCATGGGTATCTATAAATAAAATATAAATAGCAAGCCTTTTACTCTATCGGATAATAATCCTATTCACATTTTACACAACAGTTTAGGCAAACGCCGCAAACTAAATGTATAACAACCGATATAAAATTAATTAGGTGTACCTATAGGTATTTACATCGGATATTATGTTTATCATTATGACCATAAATTAATGAATAAGAAACACAAAATATTACTAACTAGTAGAATAATTTAATAATTGATACATTTTAACAAGTTATTATTATAGTACCTATATATATATCAGAGAAAAATGTGTGTAAATGTAATAATTTTTTATATTTACCTAACTATATTATTATTTATTTGTAACCATTAATATTAATAGTAACTAATAAGTGATAACTATTAGTAAAATACTGAATACTCACCCGGATACTTATCTTGTTAGTTTTAGCTTAGTGTCGGCACATTCTATTGATAAGCGATAGCATATATTTTATCTGGTTCATGTAAACTCTGTAAAGGTCATACTTATCTTACCATATGTTAATAATTATTATAGTTTCTAATCAAGTATTTCATATTTATGTTTTCAAAACATTAAATAGCTTTCGTAGAAAATTAAAATCTGTGTCTTAAGAGGACGCTACACCCGCATGTGTTGTCTCCGTCTTACAAATGTAGGTACCTACAACATAGCAAAAACTGTTTTGCGAGGGAAAGAACCGAGAAGACTGCAGTCATAACTAAGAAACGAGATTTTCACCACATAAAAAGGAGAACTTTGGCTGTGCACCGCTGTTTTTATTTTTTTGATATTATTTATACGAAAAAAGTTTTTCAAGTTTGAAAAACACAAACAATAATGGTTTTTGAAACAGTAAGAACTTTTTTCATATAAGTGATATAAAAAAAAAAGCAACGGTGCACAGCCAAAGTTCTCATTTTCATATGGTGAAAATCTCGTTTCTTAGTTATAACTGTAGTCTTCTTGTTCTTTCCCGCGCAAAACAGTTTTTGCTATATTGTACATCTGTAAGACGGAGACAACACATGCGGGTGTAGCGTCCTCTTAATATTATAAAATATTTAATTTATACTAATACACCATATAAGATACCATAAAGATATTGCGTTACATTGAAGTTTGCCCAATATACTGTGGTTTTTTCTCAGTACTTGTTATTACATATGGGGGTTCATCGATATTATTTATCTCCCATTTTAATCGTATGTTTTTTTTTGTATTTTTATACACTTTTAGAAAATCCTGATTGTTGAATGATTTACTTTTCTAATAAAATAGTTTTGGACTTTTTTAAAGGAATTTTCGAAAAAAAACAGCTTGTGCAAACATCGTATTTTCATATGTATACAGACGTACAGTAAGCACTGTGTGAAAATTCTTGACGTCGATTTAGGTACCTATAAAATCGAAAAAAGTGATTTAGTTTGACCTTTTTATACTTGATCTTATTTATGATGGAATTTCTACCGACAGATTATTATTTATTTTTCAACTTGGTTTTCGGTCGTATAGTTGTTTCGTCGAATATATTATATTAGTATATTACACGTAGCGTCATCAACGCAGTGTTTCTTAATAATATCGGTGCAGCGTATTATTATTATGTATACTATAAATGTATAGGGTCAGGCGCCAGTTTTCGGTTACGAGGCAGTGGAAATGCGAAAAAACACATGTGTTGACCATCATCGACCCACGCCGATTTATTGTCATATGTGCATGTACACTTTAAAACGTATAAGTACAGATGTACAATATATAGTAATAATATATTATATTTACAACCGTTGAATCACACATGAACACTGGGCAGTCAATAATAATATTTCGAAACCGGATACCATAAAGTGTCTGAACAAAAAAGGTCGTGCCCGATGTCATATTTTCGATGACACAATAAATGTTTTAACACGTTGAACGACAAAAAGAAAACAAAAACAACCTCTTCTATACAGTATTAAAAGGCTTTTATTTGGATCTGTAATATTTTCAGACATGCAACGTAAAATATTGTCAATGAATAATAAACAAAAACGATGCAATTCGGACGAACAGTAAAAGATTAAAATCGCATATGACGGATATTAACGTGCTGGCCTAGAAATTCTTATCGGACTACCGGAGAAGTAAAATTGAATCTGGAATGTCGGAACTAGTAATAATTAATTCCGTTATGTGTTGACCCGCTGTGTGAAATTCGAAATGGGTTTAAGTTTTTTTTATAAATGAATTTTATTTATTGCTTCGATTCGATGTAAACATAGCTAGCCCACATGATATCACAATCACTGAATCACATATACTCTACACGAAAATAACTAAATAACCCAAACATATAAACAGTCAATTAAAATGTTTGTTTTAAAAAATATATTTCATATCAATGTTTTATCTTCTCGCATAACATAATAGGTGTTTCGTAATAATTTGCTAAAAAAAAATCATTTCATTTCATAATCATACAACGATAATTATGTAAAAATTACTTAGAAGGCGTAGTGAAATGTGTGCACAAAAAATTTAAATATTTAATTGATTTCCAGATACTTACCAATTATATATGAACTGGATGTGATAGCACGAATTCCGATGGCATTGGTAATACATTTGGGTCTAAAAGTAAACACATTAATACAGCAAAATATAAATTTTAAAACAAACCCAATAAACTACCTATTTTTAAATAAATATACAAATTGTATGCCCCTTATTTAATTCCAATATTTTATAATGTCCACAGGCAGCTCTATAAAAAATATTTTTTTTTGTAATTCTTTAAAAAAGTTTATGGCAAATGTCTTAAGAAATACATAAGAAATATTAGTTCTATATAGAAGCATAACAAATGTCTCGTTTTTATTTCATTTTCTATTTTATTTTATAAATTTAAATATTATAATGTATGATATTAATATCTATTTGTTCATATTTATTATTATTATTCTTATATTATATAAATTACTGATAATGTACGTATATAATATATTATATACATATTATATGAAAAAAAGTGTAATTATTGGAATTTATTTCCTTAATAAAGAAAATATCATCATTACTATTATTATTATTAGCGCTCTCAAAAAACTCAAAATACATGATATTAAGCGTATAAGGTAAATAAAATGTACCTATACTAACATTTTACGTTTTTGTAGTTACAATTTTAACACGTGTAATATATATTGTATACGCATATAATATATTATTATGTAATAATGTTGAATCAGTATAATTTGAGAAATATTAATTGTTCGTATATTAAAACAAACATTTTCGATTCCGTTTACAAGGAGTTGTAAATAGGCAACAACAAGGTTTCCTGTGTGAGGGTCATGACGCCGTGTCCTACTTAAATCTGGCCAGTCCGACGATTTATTTTCTGATCGCGAATAGATGCAGATCAGTGTTCCATTGCGATACGATGCGACCGATGTGACAAACGGTTTTGTTATTTGTCGGACTCACGTAGGACACGGCGATAGAGAGTGTGAATAGTAAATGATGAGAAGTGTTTGTGATTATGTGGACAAATCATTATTTGCGGCGCACTTCATATTTTCGCACGCTCAAGCACATGTTAATAATTTAATGTATCACGTGTAGCCGCATACTGCCAAAATTGATAAATTATCATTTCACCATACCGATCGATCGATGTTCGTACCGATGATGCGATGATCTTGATATTGAAAACGGATGTGAATATGTGAATATTGTTCTCTTTGGATCTAACTAACAACTTTTACATTTATTTATCTAAAGAAAAAGGTAATTCACTGTTGAATATACGAAAATGTATATGCAATTTATACATTTGTATAAGGCCTCTGAAAACACTATTAGTTTTTGATCAAAACGACCGTAGACCTTAGTGATTAAAAAATATTAATGTAGGTACTTTTAATCTTTAGTGTTTCGATTTAAAAAAATTGAAATTTTTGATTTGATAAAGAGTTTACTTTATATTGGTCTGAGCATATATTCAATATTTTTTATGGTTTTTGATATATTAAATATAAAAATTGAAAATGTTTCATCACGTAATATTGATAAGTGTTCCAACCGACGCAATTCATTCAAACATCTTTAAAGTATTTAAGTTAGACTCTTG
>WHPZ01585894.1:7682-18121 GCA_016617965.1 Macrosiphum rosae
CCACTTTGCAATTTCAAAACAGAATTAAATCCATTCATTTGCGCTTTGACTGTGCTGGTTCTATGATCTATGGTTGTAAAACATTTGGTTCGCCAGAAGAACTCATGTCCTTGTGGATTAGAATTAAGTTTTTTTTTTTTTAACTTTGCACCATTTTTAGTTATTAAAAAAATATTTGAGACTCAACAAATGAACTTACATAACGGCACTAAAGGTGTGAAATTGATACAAGTGGTACTTGAAATCCATTCTATGTATTTTGGAAACCCAAACCTATTTTTATAGTCAAACGAGGATGCAAGGGTTTCTCCTCTACTCCACCAAACATTTCTGTGTCAGCAGGTCCACCTAATTTGAAAACAAAATTGTATTTTGAATAAGTCTTCAAATAGAAAATATCTAAATAGAATAAAAAAATCAATTGTATGAAAAAAGTTAAATAAAATAAATCAACATTGAATAAACAATCTATTTTGAATAAAAATATGTGAAATGATTAAAAAAAATTCAAGTTAGATTTTATACATATCATTTTTGTATTCTATTTAGATTTTATGTATTCTTTTAAGACTTTCGTAATAAAAGTAGAATTTTTTATTCAAATACAATTTGTTTTAAAAATGAGGTTTTTTTATTAATCATAAACTTTTTTATTCATTAAAAGCTTTTATTATTCTAATTAGATTTTATTATTCCTTCAAGAAGATTTTTTTATTAAATGTAGATTTATTTTATATGAATTAGACTTTTTATACAATTTGGATTTTTTTATTGTATATAAATGTTTTTCTTAATAGTTGCTTTTTTAAATTAGAATTTTTTTAGTGTCAGTTTCAGTGTTTTTCATTCAATATTAATTTATTGGTAAGAATAAAACTTCATTTTAGATTAGTTTCAAAATATTGGAAACCCTTATAATAATTTAACTATTCAAATAAACTGTTCTAAAAAAATTGTGATTATTGTTTATTTTAAACCACTTATAACACAAGGGACATTTTTAGTAGCTAACCCACCGACACAAAAATGTTTGGTGGGGTAGCTAAACCCTTGCACCCCCGTTCGACGGGATTGGATAAAGCACAAACAACTGGACTAAAAGCACAAATCAGCAGAAACGAAGGAGTAAATTTTGTTTCAAAATTCTCTAGTGGCCCCCAACTTTAAAAGTTTAATAATTTTGAAAGGGGTTGAGCACAAACCACGGAATTAAATACACAAGCCAGCACAAACGAATGGAGTCAATTTGGCTTTGAAATTCATGGGGCCATGGAGCTTAAAGACTTGATATTTTCACTAAATTTTTATGGTGAAAAATTGTATCATTTTCCAAATATTTTGACTCTTTTTATGGTATTTATAGACATTAGTTTGACATGTACTAACCTACAATGTTTAAAATTTAATACAAGGTTTTTCAAATTGACTAATGGAATCTTAACCTGTATGCAACTGTAATTGAAACTGTTTGCCAACGCCAATCGGCTCTAGCAAACAGATGATTTTACATCCCAGTCAACTGTTGAAGGTGTTGTGAAAAACAGCGAGGAGAAAATTACGTCAATATATTGCCTGCCGCAGCAGTTTGTTTTCACAATTTTTTTTTTCTAGTTGTCATAACTGGTTTTGTGTAGTTCCCGCTTAACTGATAGTAACATAAAACAATCAAAGAAGTTCTATACAATAAAATGCAATTACTACCATTTTCGCGGTAACTACACAAAAATTGATGACAACTTGAAAAAAAAAAAATTGGAAAAACAGAGATACTACCTTCTTCGTTGCGGTGGGCGATATTATTCTAGAAAAGTGTGATGCTATGGGTTTGGGTTAATTTCTCAGCCAGATTAAGTTGGCTTCCGCTGAGTTTTTTTTTTAAAAGCTACAGGAGTCATAGGTACCCAGGAAATATTTCTTCTTACTTCCCAGTAGGTGCCTACTTGCATGCGCAGTTAAACTTTTACTATTTTAAATAACTACACCTATTTATGATGCTTTTTTTTAGGTAGGAATATTTTTTCAAGTTATTTTGACTTCACAAATAAACATGTTTTGTTTCGATTTATTCGAGACTAGATACCTATCAAATGGGGACAACACGAACCTCATACTCATGAAATCGTAAAATGTATTGTTTTTATATCTTGAGCCGGAAAATGTCGTTATAATTAGGTGTGAATGTGATATATAACATATTATATTTTCATTATTATTCTTATTATTGACTGCCGAGACGAAGTGATATTGTAATAACTAATCAATTATGTGACGGTGATATGACAATGTACGAGAAAGTGACAAATCCTATAGACGCACATAAGTCATAACTGGTTGAAATATTATAAATAACTCATATACGAGTTAATGGGTTATATACCTAAATCGTACTGCTGCGGGTAAAAAAAATAGCCGAGGAGACCGACTGTTGAGTAAATCCTTCGACGTGTCCTATGACCATATTATATTACATCATATATTATTATCGTAGGTATTATGTACTTAGTACCGATGGCTGTTCAAACAGACCGACAGAACTACTCGCGACCTTTTGGGACTTTGGTATGCATATACTATGTATAAGGTATATTATTATGAAAAAGTAGATCGTTGATATCCGCATATATTCAATGGATAATTATTAATTATAAATAAATAAACTATCGATGTACGTACCTAGTCCATGTACGGATCAGTATATTATATTATATTATTATTATTAAAAATACATATAGACATCATTTTCTGTTATATTCTTTAAAATATTTTTAAAAAATATGATATTTGAACCAAAAATAACGATTGGATCGAACAACCCATGTATTAATCGGGATACGTAGATAAAAGTTATGTCAATAAATCTATAATTGTCGTACAAAATGCGCATACGCCCCTGCTGAAAGGTTAATTTATTTTGTTGTAATTAATAAAACATAAATATTAAGGACTTAAAACTTTTGACCATTACTTATATTTTTATTTTCTATACTTATAAAATTAATCTTTTTACAATATTTAGATTTTTCTTAAACTTTTTATACCATGAATATATTTATATATCTATCTATTCATATCATACTACCCTGCAATATTTCGCAATTGATTTGCCAAATGATCAATAGCTGCAATAATATAAGATTTTTTTTAAATAATTAATTAAATTTTTTTTTTTTGATTCATATGTTTTTATTTAATCTGTTACAAAAAAGAACACTTGATGAGTTAAAATGGGTTAAAATAAATGAAAATAAAAAGGCAGATTATACTGAATGTAGAGGCCTCACAGCGGAGGTACCTACTATACGACATTAGTAATTAATTAAATGATTATATTATTATTGAATTCAAATTGAATATATAAATTACAGTTACCTACTCAATGACGATGTACAATCGAAAGTTCTTATACAGATGGGAGGCTTTCCCGGTTTTGTATTATTTTAATATTTTCATAGGTTAGTTAGAAGATATATGTAATAAAAAATAGTTGTGTTTATGCAAATGTTGTTTTCCATCTACTTTTTCTTTTTCAGTGGCGGTAAGTTGTTGAACATTTGACAGTGAAAAAAGCAGTAATAAATTCGCATAAGTAATGTTCTATAATTATTATGTTTTCATCATGACAATGAAGTAGTACTTACATCTTATACCTATATGGTGTTCATCGAATAGAGCGACAATAAATCGATCAGCCGCAAGAAAAAAGTCTGCTCCACCGAATGTTATATATAATGTTTTCATTGCGTGTTCAGCAATCAATGGTTACCAAATAATTTAGGTATTAAACTCTAAAATTTGAAATTTAATATGGAGGAAAACATCAATTTAACTCTGTTAAAAAGTTAACACATCTTTTTAAAATTATTAAGTGATTGTGCAAATTAAAATTTTTTTAAATAAATAATCATTTTGTTTAAACTGTATCCTATATACTATTCCTTCTTATTGCTCACAGTAGTGGTTTTAGCAATTATTTTTTTTATGTATGTGTAAACTGAATTATAAAAAAAAAAAACATAATTATTTTTACTTTTAGTCAAGTCATTGTCTGCGAAATGATTAATTAAAACAAATTATATTAGGTAATTCAAAACAATGGAAAACTGAGGAAATTTAAGTTATTGAAATGGACAACAATCAATCTAGCCGAGTTTATAGAAATTAACTAAATATAGTTCTGTTAAGAATTTAAAAAAATTATCTTTGTAACTAGTTAATTTATACTATTATTAGTATTGTGTTATTTTTGAAGCAGCGGAGGACCTACAGTAAAAAAAAGTTTCAGGTTGATTCACAAACAAAAACATTGTATTGTACAATAATATATACGTATCTTCTATGCGCGGGATTCGGTATATTGTTATTCACAATAATTCTATTATTGTATTATTATAATATTATGCGCATAATGATTTGATGTTTTGGTCGAAATATCACATTGTGTCACGGATTCGTCATTGTTTCGTATTATACGTTATAATATACGATGACAATATGAGATAAATAAAGAGCGAGAGCGAACTAGTGAGGAACACATATTATACACGTAACATAATAATATTATTATTATGTTGTTTACCGAAAACAAAACCATTACCTATTCGGTGTGTACATATATTATTTATGTATAATATAACAATATACAGACGAGGGATTTTTAGTTTTAGTGCGGCGATGTTTATCGGGATTTCATTTATTGCGTGTTACACTTCCCGTTATTCGTATTATATATTTATATGGGTACGTAATAGGTTTATATTTTGTTACATTTAACGGCGACCGGCCGAAACCGCCGCAGTCCAATGCATATAGCTATAGTGACGAATACCAATTACCAGGTAATGAATCGTCACATATATTTAAACCTCAGCTATTGCGCATCCGGCGGACTGCGCGTACAAAGGTGGTCTCGGTAATGCTGCTTTTACGGACACAGTTTATTGTACAGAGGAATAGGGATAGCGTCGAGTCAGACTGCTTTTTGGAGGTCTAGAAAATCACTTTGCAGGGTACAGGACCTCGTGATGGGGAGGATGTTACCCCAAATCCTATCCACACTTATATGATATACATTCCTTTACAGTCAAGTGGGTCACCTTTATAACACCTTTGTAGGCACCTAAATATAACATAATATGATGACAGTTGGTGTGCCGAATTGGTATAAGTTTGCAACTTCTGAAACTATTTTTCGTATAAAGATGTACATCTAAAATTAAAAAAGGAACCAATCAGATTACCTTTTATAATACCATTTCCATCCAAATATAGGAACCTATCCTGCAAATCCCGTGTAAATTATGTCCAATTAATATTGTACGGTACCTATATAACTGTGTAAGTCTTAAAACGTATATCGCCTAGTATAATATGCATTTATATTATTAATGCAATTTTTTTTTTAACAAATAACAATATTCTATAATTATTACAACAGAACTATTTATCAAAACTCATTTTAATATTGCAGAAGCGTGTAAGAATATCTTGGGTCACAAAATTAAATCTTTACGACAGGTTACATTTTGGAGGTCAAATCAGTGGTTGACTGCAGCTTATGATATAAGCATATATAATATTATGGGATCTTTTTAATACTTTCATCAAGAGCTATCTACTATGATTCCTACACCAAAAATTTCTTGGATCTAAGGTTTCTTTCCAAATAAGGTCAAATAATATAATATTACATTAAGGTTATAAATAGATACTATAGATTGATTTATAGATTTTTGAGTAATATAGTTTTCTTGGAAAATTGACAATTTTTATGTTTTTTATATTATTGCTCAAATTTTAAACCTCCATTGCCTCCAAAGCCCTCCCCCTCTTCCATAGTCCCTTGTTAATTTCCTAGAAAAATCGATCAAACTTCTAGTAAATTGCTGATATTAGTTTTAAGGTCTTATAGCTAAATGTGCCTAAATATGTCCATTGTCGATCAAACACTCCTCGTCAGCGTTTGAAGTAAAGCTCTATTCTTATTTATTTTAAACAAATGTCGACGTAGAGCTTGTGGCTTTTCTGTCAGCTTTCTGACTCTAACATGACAACAAATTATTATTAATTTAGTTATAAAAAGATTTATAAATTAAAACGTGTGTACAATAATTTATATTGATATCAGATTTGGAGGGAAATTTCTGTTGTTCAGATAGGTATTTGTTTCAATAATGACTGCAGGTAACAGAATATTAAATCATTGTTGTTTATAATTTGTATAATCAACAGAAAAATCAATTACTTAATTTCTTATCCATTCATGAATATATAATATTATTATAACGATTTATGAATATTAAATTTAAATTGGATGTACAGGTACACTGTTTAGTGATATAGTCTGTAATCATAATATAGAGGGAAAAAATTACAGATATTGTGTATAATTTATGACTTATTGTATTTTTCTCTCCGAGTTGGATTTACTAAGGTTATTTGTTTCTGTTGTACAAAACTTTTATTTACCTATTTTTTCATACATAACGTGGCTAGGAAATGGTCCTACCAAAATCTTAATTTTGAGAAAAATTGGGGTTTCCGCTTAATTTAACTATATCATGTTCCCAACAAGTTCGCTGGGTGATAATATTTATTGGCACGTACCTGCGCGTACGGATATACACCGAATGACTAAAATGCACTTTACCGAGCCACTCGCAAATTAAATTTTTTTTTTATAGAAGTATTTTTCAATGCTGCTTTTGATAGTGTTTTAATTTTTTGTGGAGATCATTATTCAAGAAGTCGTGATAAAAATACTCATAGTGATTTTTGAGCATTAGTAAAAAGAGGGTTTGGGATTTAATTCCCAATATCATACTTTTTTGTGGCATTTTTTTAAATTTATTTTTCGAGATTCGCTGGACATGGTTTAACATAAAAAATCGAGGGATATTTTTGATTTGTGGAGCGTAGCAAATTTTTGGAAATTGTACTTTATCTTAGACCCAATACATTTTTGAAGTTTCTGTCATAACTTCTTTAAAAATGGTTTCCGCAAAAAAAAAATTAAAACAGTTTCAAAATCAGTGTTAAAAAAAACGTCTTAAAACAAAAAATTTAAGTCGTGAGGGGCGTGGTAAAGTGCATATTTTGTTCCGCACCGAATATAATGACATGGGTCATGTTAAGCATTAGTGCACTTTCAATGCAATCTTCTATAGGTCGATATACCAAACCGTTGACGTCACTATTCGGTCCGTCGCCATATGCATATAGAATGGCCGCAGCATGGACTCAGTTTCCGTCAAATGTAACAAAAATATATAGCATGTAAGACCTCAGCCAAAAAATAAAAATTTTTGTTTACACGGTCAACAATTTCCGGTTAAGACTCACACACACCGGTGCACTATAGGTTAAGAACATAACAACTTACAAATATCCTTGAAATGTTCTAGGCACATGTTTCCAAGAGGTTGAGATATTATTATATTTTATGTTTATAAGATGTAGTTATATCAACATAAAATAGCGTTACAATATGATAACAGGTACACGATGGTTCACAAACCTTTGTGGGCGATGTTAGCATTACAACGTCAACCATAGAGCGCTACGACGATTTGAAACATCAAATGCACAGTGGGTGCTCACTTACTTGTAAGTTGTGAACTTGCACTGACGAAAAGTCAACATCAATACCGTCATATCAATGATTCGCCTAAATTATTCTGCTTAAAACATAATCAGTCACCTAATCTAATCATAGATATTAAAAAATGGATAGACCATAGCTACATTAATAAAATAGAGGGAACTGGGAAGTGTGCCTGAAAGGGGGGGGGAGAGAAAGACCGTTTTTTATCGTTTTCTCTCATTCTGGCAGAGGTCTTATCATAAATTATATTATATATCTATTTGTGTTAAGACCTCTATAACCTCAAAATATTTTCATATTCATTTCCGTATGACAAACACAAATTGCCTGTCCGTTCTTTAATGTCTTCATAGACTAATCTACTGCAGTTTTAATGGTCGCATTCTGTGAGTCAGTGCACACAATATATAATATGCAATGCTGTAGGGCCAACAACGCCAGTTAAGACCATGATGTCGTGTACCGGGCAGATCGGTCTACTACCAGATAATATGACTGGCCACCAGACTGCCTATAATCATATCGGCTTATAAATAAGTCGTGTTTTCGATAGGTCTAAGTTGATTATTTTTAAATCATATTTTGACTGGGCCACATAAAAATATATGCACTTCCACTCCAGCCGATAAATACCTAGTTTTGGCACTGCGTGCGTGTATATTATAGGTAATGTATGAACACACTACGTACACACTGTATATATTATAAATTATAATATACATACCTTATATTACAGTGGCGGATCCAGGGGGAGGGCAAAGTGGGCATTTGCCCCCCCAATCACCGTTGTTATCCTTTGTTTTACACTGTGTTTAGCTAATTTTGTTCCTTATTTTTGAACTTTATATACTTCCCCCTCCCCAAAAATAAGCCCTGGATTCGCCACTGTTATATTATACATATTTATTGTATACAATTTACACGAGATGGATTTTTACGAGATCGGCACTTTTCGATCAATCTACGTGAGTACCTTTAATATAAGCGACGAATTCGTAAAAATAATAACGCTTCACGCTAATTTGCTACAACCCTCTTGTCACGTCTGTATCGTATGTTTACGATGTATTACCTACTATAGGTATTAACATATTTGTAGTATTTTAATATTGCAAACAATTATTATAAAACAAATTTATTACAGTTCACTGTTATACCCATAACAGACTAGTATTATGAGTGTTAATTGTACTTAGTTCCAAGTGAAATTGAACTTGATTTTGAAAAAATACAAAAAATCTATGGGGTGTGGTGAACCGGTACCCACTACTGGCTCTACAATACAGACGCACAATTAAAATAAGGACATGTCCGACAGTAGGATGGTTTGAGGATAATGGACGAGCTTTAGAGACCGTGGATACGATAAATAATAACACGTTAAACGAAATAATTGTTTAAAAATTCTATTACCTATGATTTTTTCTAGTGTCTAAATATATGCTCAATATAACACTTTTTCCAATATATACAAGTTTAACTATATCATATTATATAATTTTATGGAAGGTTCCAAAGTACATCATTATACAATGTGTAATTACATTTTTTTTTTTTCACAATGTTGTTCATTATTATATTGTTTGCATATTACATATATTCGGAAAAATAATAATAATAATAATAATAATAATAATACACAAATCCAATATATACAAAAAGAATGTATCGATAATATAATAATAATAATAATAATAATAATAATAATAATAATAATAAAATAATAATAATTATATATGCAGTAGAAATAAAACTGTAAATAAAATAATTTGTCGTTAAATATAATTTTTGGGTTTTGCGGAGAAACACGCGACGGTACTCGTCTTGCGTAGGTACATATATTTATATATGTGTATATATAATATGTATATATTTATACATAATATTATAGTGTTTCTCACAAACCGGAAAGGAGAAAAAAAACTTAAAAACACTGAATATATAATATAATATATCACCAGTTAAATTATATTTGAGTTTAATATATATACATATAAATATATATATATTATATAAATATATATATATATAGATAGGTACACAACAGTAAAAGTTCTACGATTGTCGACTTATTTCCATTTTTTGTTAGACGGCTGGCCATACCCTGAAACAAAAAGAAACAAAAAAAACTTCCGTTAGAGTTGTATTCCTTAAGATATGTCATTGTATGTAATATTATAATATAATATATTATTATTATTATTGGCAGTAATTTTTATGTCGACACAATTTAAAAATGGGAAAATGGGGTCGCTGCGGTCGCGCTTATAATATGAATTTCCCTCCCGTGTAAGCGCTTGCCGGGGCTTTTGCGGGTTCTCGCAAAGTGTTTCCGAGACTCGAGTGCCTTTGTCGTCCGAATAACGCCGTTCTACACGCGTTTGGAAACAATAAAAACGAAAAGTGGCGGTTTTAATGGAGGAAAAAAAGACGTAGTATGTGCCGTTTCCCGCGGCCCGATGTTTTCGATCATACACTCGGCAGTCCTCCCATCGGTAACGTGCAAAACCCGTATGGTATACAATTTATACCATGGTACCTATTTCCACCAAACAATATATAATATAGCAACGTCACACGGACAGCTGATATAATGTTGTGGTCGTGCACGCCATGTTTTACACGGAACGGGGTGAGTCCGGCGCCCGAAGAGAATCACACTATAGAATATATAGATAGTAGTCATGCCATAGTGGTTATAGCTAAGGTTAGCCGGGTTCACAAACACGCCATTGTATAATAATTGTGTGCATCATTCACTAAAGGCGGGATCCCACGATTCGTGTATTTGACGAATATTTGACATTCGTCGATACTCGCCGAGTAGTGAGAATGGAGT
>WHPZ01585895.1:0-10037 GCA_016617965.1 Macrosiphum rosae
ACAGAAAAGGGAGACGTGACGGTCAGTTACCTGCTCATACAGGATGCGGTGCAAGCGGATTCTGGCAAGTACACGTGCAATCCGTCGAACGCAGACTTGTCCAGCGTGGTCGTACACGTCCTAAACGGTAAGTGTGTAGAGACGATTAGTACAAACAACGATAATAATATGTCCGATTTTGATAAAAACAAAAAAATCAATATCACTTGGCTTTTACTATCTAATATTATTTTACTACGCCCAGTTTTGACCAGCAAAATCCGTATTTAGACGATCGAATGAACAACATTTTCCGCCTAGGATCGCCTTGACAAAAGATAATTTAATCAGTGATTTTTATGAGTTGTACATGCAATTTAAAATGTATATTGCAATTACAGACGTATATTGTAATGTTGTAACTAAACAACTACAGAAAATTTGTATTTTAATATTTTAATATTGTTATGTTTTACCGCGAAACTATATTAAACTTATATTCGTGCCGGATTATACTTCTTATGACTATGTCAACCTGTTTTAATAAACAATCCCATTAATTTTAATCGAACAAACGTGACCTTTTTATGTCAAGAATAGAATTATTTTATTTCAGTTTGTTGTCTTTCCTTCAGTTTTGTTTCTATATAATTTCGTGTCGTTATTGCAAAGACGTAGTCGCATTAATACGAGTGATTTCGAATAGGTAACGATAAACTATCTGTGTGCTTCCAACTTTCTTGACATCCATTATTTATGTAATTATTGTTTCATGATATTATAATAGACAATTATAGCGACATAGTGTTGTTATAATATACTTGTTGATTTAGGGTTTAGGTCAACATTAATTGTAGTTGGCTCATACTAATTATATAGGTACCTACTATTTTTGTTTCCCTCTATTTCCTATAATTCCTAACGCGTCGCAGATATTATGTATACTAGTTAAATAAGTAATATGATATAATCGGTATAATATTAAATTATTAGGCTTCAATCGCATACGAATAACATCATCAACTACAGCGAGCCTCGACGTTGATGTTGTCTCTAAATATTATTATAATATCTTACAATATAACTATGGAGTTTGGATGTTGAGGGCAATTCTTTTTTTCTAATAATATTGGTCTAATAAATAAATAATATTATGAAAGCGTTTTCAGCTATAAAATATTATTGTTATTAGTCGAAATACGGGAAATTTATTTTTTAGCTATTTTTTTTTTTTGATATAAGTCTTTTTGAATACCTCAATATTTCCACTAAAAAAATATGTAATACGTTTTATTTCAAAGGTTTATATTTATTTTTATATTACAATATTCGTATATTGGTTTCAACAGGACGTAATGTACCTATATTGTTTAAAAAATGTATTTTACATCAGTATGATCCAAATCAAAACCTAAGTCTACATGTTTTGAAATATACCTACATTTTTACATCGGTACCCTCTGTATTTTTTTTTATTTTTTTAAATTATAACCTAAGCTGACGATAAATTTGTATACCTATTTAATCCATTTTTCAAAAACTTTTTCAATGAATTATTGTTTATGATTTTTAATACTTTCTACTTACTTGTTGTAATTGCTCTGCACATCGTCGTTTTGGAGATACAACATCCGAACTCTACGTAATAATAATAAAACGAAGCGTATAAAATCGATTTTAAATTAAATACCATTATCATTGTGTATCATCATTAATTAGTAATCCTTCTAATTCAACGGCTGCATACTTTTTTCTTTTAATTTTCTCTTACAGGCGAGAGTCCTGCGGCCATGCAGACCGGTTCGGCCGGCTTATCCAACAGTTCCATCACGATACTGTGCGTGATGATCCTGAGCTGGACGTTCACCAGGACCGACGATCAGCTGAGATAATAGACGCGCGCCCGCCGCCCGTTTCCGCTCCTCACCAGCTACCATTATACTTTTATAATATTATATATTATATTATTATTATATAATATTTACATTTAATTACACGCCGTAATGTTAAGAAACATAAAAAAAAAAATTAAACGGAAACAACGCGAGAGCGAGAAAAAATTAAGGCCGAAAGTGATGTGTATAATTCTCTTGTCCCGAGTTACCAAAAGTATACCAGGGTATACTACGTGATATTAAATCGTATAGCTCATAACATCGGGTTCATTCCGTTTTGATATTATTCTAATAATACATTCGATATTATGACTTCTGCGACCAAACGTCGTGTGTTGGAATAGACGTGCTCGTGTTATTTTGTTTTTTTTTTTTTGTTTCTAGAAACGAATGTGTAAATATTATTACTATAATTATTATTATATATACGTTATACAGGATTTTTCTATACCCACAATCCGCCATCGTCAATCGCACGTTCGGTATGTGGATATAATAATAACAATTATTATTATTATTATTATTATTATTATTATTATTATTATATAATATAGATGTCGGTTACACGTGCGGCAAGCTGGGGTTTGTTTCCCGCAAAAATGTCGTGTTGTCAAACTTAACAGTGGAAAATTCATGTTTTTGTTTTGTTTATTTTTTACGAATTGTTGCTCTGTACATAATATATATATACATAATATAACCATCCCCGAGTTCTCGTACGATAATATGCACGCCCCCGTCTTTGTCGAGTATTCGTTTTGTTATCGCGTCCCCGTTAATAGTTTAATAGTAATTATATAATGTCCGGTTGTTTGTTGTACATAAAAAAAAAAAAAAAAACATTGTTTTATTTTTCGTATACGTCGTATTGCTGGATAAACTCACCCTGGCGGAAACACCATCTCATACACACACACACACACTATGAAAACGAACGAAAATCAAAAAAAGATAATCTCACTCGCTTCAGTGTTGGGTACAGGTAATATGTTCTGCACATAGTGTAATGTTGTTATAAATAATTGTGTGCGATCGTCAAACACTGCAAATAAAGGGTGTTTTAGGGTGGGGGTGGTTGACGGGGCAGACTTCCGTGTTCGTGTTTGAAATGCTATACGATATCATAGGTGTCGAGTATAGATTTCTCTACGTCCCGGTCGCGTATTCCCGCGAAGTCTATAACCGATCCAGGGCACAGTTATCCGGAATCTGTGAGGTTCCCCATAAAATAAATGGAAATTTTTTACGTTCTCCATACCGCAATGGGTATCTTAAACTAAATAATTACGTATATCAGAGCATTATAATTAATAAAAAGAGCGAGAAACAGAGATATTAAGAGAAAACAATCGAGATTTTCTTATAATAATAATAATATTATTATAACCTCGTAATTTCGTCTACAATATGACTCGCCTGCACAAATATTACATTAACTATCACTGTATCGGTATATAATTATAGAACAACGCCGTCGCGACGATGTAAATTGTACGTCCCGTCGAATTTTCCAGTATTTTTCCCTTTCAGTTTATTTTCAACGCGTTTTCCGCGATGCGTACGCCTACAGCAAATTACACACCGGACAATGGCGATGCTATTATAATAATAATTAATATTATTATCGACGATTGTTTGCGCGAGTACTGATTACGTTACGCTTGGAAAATGTTATACAATGTATAATGATGTATACACGTAAACGCTGGGTAGAACACGGTCGGAGGAGATGGTAAAAAATTAACCATTCGTGACGGTTTGAAACCGATAAATTAACGATATTGCGTAATACATATTATATTGATATTATAATACTGTACGCTCGCCGTTGCGGATGGGATTCAAAACGTGTTTAACGAATATATTATTATTATTATTATTATTATTATTATTATTATTATTTATAATAATAATGTCTATACTTCGTACTACCATACTTTACGATATGCATACAAAATAATAGTGATAATTATAATAATATTATTATCGTAATACGTTTTCGTTTTGTTGTCAACAGCGATATTGATAATATGACGATAAAAAACGACATCGATTACGCGGTACGCGACACCTAAGAAAACAAACTAAAGAGTTTATTTACCACCACGGCACACCCAAGTTTTAGGCGTACAGGCCGAACCCAATGAGAACCACCATCGTCTAAACTTTGGTAAGAAAAAATCGTCTTGGAACAGGCACGTTTAGTCGACGTCATTATTCTATATAGGTACAAAATATTATAATATTATAAAGTATTATATGTATATTGTGAACAGCTGGAATTTATAGGACTTTTTTCCCCTCAAATTGCGTTTACGTGTTTATTAAACATTATGCATAGTTAGATCGATTCGCTTTTATCTCTAATCATTGTTGTTTTAAAATGTCTAAAAACTTGTTTCGTGGCACGGTTTTTACACAATGTTTAATATTATAATAATAATATGATGGTGTCTGCACAGGTATACCTTTTACAGTATTATTTATAACTCATATTATACCTTGATTTAAAATCCTGAAGCTCTACGTTGTTGTTATTTTAAATATTTATGAATTCTAATTTGTAACTTCATTTTTTTTCCTATCGACTATTACCATTCTTGACTATAAAAACGTACTTTTATTCGAAACTCAATTAATATATTCAAGTTTATATATAAGATAAATAGATAATCATATAATTATAATCCATCACAAAAAATATTTCAAAGGGAAAACTCCCAAGTATAGCCTTTTATTAATGAAAACATTTTAATTTATTATATTTGTATGCCAAAATCGCCCTTTTAATTCTGACTTTAACGTCAACGATTAAACAAACCATTTCAATATTAATAATACTTTATGAGTTTTAAAAAAAAAATACACCCCCTGAAAATATAATTTATATGACGTATCATATTTATTTTTGTTTTACTTTATGAGAATCTGTATATACCAGCAGTAAACACCACGGTGATAATAACGCTTCAGAAAATTTAATGCACAAAATTACACTAACAAAAAAAAATCTACACACCGGAAAATTGAATAAGTTAAATCAACCATAACGCTGCGTAGATAAATAATTTTATAATCGATTAAAACCCCATTAGACGTTATGACCTTTATAAAAATGTCCATTTACGCCATATATATTACACGACAATAGCAATATACAATGTAAAGTACGTACATGGAATAATTTTTTTTTTACAATTAATATGCGACTCCGTCCCGTTATGGTTAGGTACCTATAATACATATTATATTATACGGAGGTGATTTACAAAACGACTCGCCATCGTCGTCACGGTTATTATTATAAAGATCCGAACAGTTTATCGACTCAACATCCTCATCGATGATTAAACATGTGTAAATTCCATATATTTTGTTCACTCATTAGATTCGAGATAAATGGATTTTTAGCAGCCCGTGTAACTATGCAGAGTTTCGTCATAAATTGTAATAAATTCGGAAATAACTAAATGCAACTTAAGTGTATACACCATTAGACGTTATGACCTTTTTAAAAAAAAATGTCCTTGTACGCCATAATAGCAATATACAATAATATCATTAATATTTACATTAATAATTATTGTTATTTATTAACTATTATTATAAGATACATACGTATTAATAGTACATAATATTATATAGACATTTTTTTTTTTACAATATTAATGTACGACTCCATGCTATCATCATCATTAGGTACCTACCTTTATAATACAGTTGGACTTGGTGAACTCGAAGTTGAAGGGACCGGCCAAAATGTTCGAATAGAATACAATGATAGGAAAAAGTTCGAATATTTCGAATTCAAAAATTTCAAGTTAACACATTTTAACTGTACACTCCGTCATCGTAGTAAAGTTTATCCACGCGATAATCGCGTCGATGATTTAACATTGGTAAATATAAAATATTAATTTTGTTCTCTCATTCGACCGATAAATCGATCTTCGTCATAAATCGTAATACATTTTTAAACAACAAAATATGATGAAATAGTATACACCATAATAATATTACCGTGGTTATAATAATGCACGCTTATTCGTATTCTCACTACCTCTGTTTTGGAAACAAATCATGCTTAATTTTTCATCTGTGATCCATCAAATGAGTTCGTTTTCTCGGTCTGAGGTGATTTCGAAAGTAAAACAGAAAATTGTTATATGGATTTAACATATTAATTACTTCATATTAGTTACTCTTTGCATAGTAGGTACCTCATTTTTTACTAGTTCTTTCCGTGGTTATTTGTTCATCAGCAATATTTGTAGATTCTATTATAATTTATAATTTCATATTCAGAACATGGTTTCATGAAACCACTGGCTAGACAGACATTATGAGGTTTGCTGAAATCAAAACATGCGTGTTACCAAAATATAAAAATAAATTATTAATGACCCACGAATATTATTTGATTTTTTTCACAGAAACAATACCTGCACGATTCGTTGTAGATTTGTTAGCTTGTACAAAATGTGAGTTAAAATCTATGGTCACATTTCCAAGATGAGATTAATTTCGAAGAGTCGCTTGAGAGACGTTTATATACGACAAGACGCCCGAGATACTCGGTGAAACCTTGAAGGGCCAAAACAAAGAGATAAAATATATTTATCATGCGATTAATAAACGCTCTGAAAAGGAGAACGTCTCTTTGAGCTGCCGATTTTTTATCAATATTTATTACGCAGTTACCCAACGGCTGGGTATAAAAAAAAAAAATAAGTGCTCAGTGTTTTCCCCGACGCATATATTATACGTTATTATCCTATTGTATATTGTCTTGAAGATTCGTTCTTCTTGAAAAAAATTGCCAGTTGTCGCGGCAGACGAATACGATATTAGTGTTTCGGTCGTTCTCGGTTAATCTTGGAAAAAAAAAACTCGTGGTCAGCAAACGAACGATGACGGATGAAGGACGACGAGGCGTGCAGCAGTGTAGCACAATTAAATATAACGTTATGTGGCGGCTTGTCCGGAACGCGTTTAGTCTTATAATACGTCTTAAAGAAACTGTCATACTATTACTACACGTTGTACGACGGATTTTCTTTTTTCCTCAATTATAGACGCGCTTTTACAGCAGCACTTTTCGTTTTCGTGTACTTGCCCCGACAAACCCGTTTCCGTATTTATTCCAGTCGACCGCGTCGTGAACCGTCGCATCGCGTCTCCGAGACGAACCGACCGAGAGGAGATAACATCGGTCCACCTACGCTTACGAGCTCTCAATGAATTTCCCGAACTTCACGACGATGACGTAATAACATTTATATATCCGGAAAATTATATTTTTGAAATATTTATACATAAAATAAATCAATGAATTACTAATGTTATGTATAAATTGGACGTCTCTAACTAGGCAATAAAACAAACAACTTAAAGTGCTATAAATTAATAAATTGCAGTTTCTATAGGTTAACCAAACAATAACATTGTATACGTTTTAATAACCTCGTGGATACATATGTGTAAAGGTATAATCATTTACCTAACCAGTAACCATTCAAACACAATAATATTATTAAATTAATAAAATATAAAAATAATTGTCCGGAATGAGGATTCGGTGAAACACGCTGACCTAAGCACACTGTAGCTATTATATATCTATGGTCTATATTATAAAAGGTGCATGTGTAAGGGTTGACAATGTCTATATTAACATAATATAAATCCCTGCAGGCTCAGGAACGGTAATTAAACAGCAGCATCACATCACAACGCCGTCATTAGTATTATTCCAAGTATATTAACAAACAATTTCAGGTATCAGGGCAACTGAACAATACGGTGTAATATAATGATAGGTACAATAATTTTCCTAAACCGGTCAAAAATATGAAATCGAAAAATAAAAATAATTGGTCCGGTCACGGATTTGTCAAAGAAACACTCTGTATAGCTGTTTTATCTCTGCAGCAGAGTCTGTATAGTACTATTATATAGCGTACATGCGCGTGTTGATAATGTCTTAACATAATATTAATCTGCAAACTCGGGGACAACAGTAAAAAAAACAGCATCACGAAATAACGTCATCATCGTCGTCCGTTTTTCTAAGGGTATATTAAAATAATTTTCTTTTTTTTGTCACTGGCAATTACATTTTTTTTTCACTCCCGCTTTTCACCAAGATGGTGAGCCCGGATAAAAAGCGAAAATTACATTCGACTGAACTCGCCCGGCTGTTGGAGAATGGTAAAAAAAAAAAAACAGGTTGTAACGTGAGATAAGATAGCTCGCTCCTCACCCCCCACCCACCCACTACGCCAAAGAAACTCGCCCTGGTTATTTCTTATCGGCTGTAGTTGTGTATTGTTGCTCGCTATATGCGCGAGGCCAGACGAGAAAATAAATTTCAATACGCAGTCACATAACTCATAACGTCCAAACTTCCCGAGTTCGTGTAAGAATTAATATAAAACACACGTACCTAGACACATATTATAGTGTTACGTGTCGAATGACCACGGAACTCCCGTCGCGATCGTTATTCCGTTTTTTACCCTCACGTCTCGGTTTAATTAATATCAATACAATTAAAATGTCTGATATTGTATTCTAAACATAGTCTTCAAACTCCATCAGCTAAAAATAACCTTCTTACTATAGTTAACATCCTTTACCGTTGTACCGCTATCCCCCGCTCTGGCGCAATATGTAAGTCCACGATGTTTTACTACCTAATATTATTAAGTGGGCATGTAAATAATGTTTATTATTATTATTTTTTTTTTTTGAAATTTGAAATTTTATTTTGAAATTCGTTTCCTATTTATTTACGACGTATAAGTCTGAATGTTTGTTGTATACCAGCAGCAGCTCTAGTAGAATATTATTATAGTGTTTGTTTCCTCGTTTAGAAAATCAAAATTTATCGTTTTCGAATTCAATGGTTTATTAATATAATTATTATTATTATTATTATTGTTGTTATTATTATTATTATTATTATTATTATTATTATTATTATTATTATTATTATACTGTTCTGTAATATATATTAATTTTACACTATATATTGTAATATATTATACGATTTGTGTGTAATATAATATTAATTATTATTATTATTAATATATATTAATTGATTTTATGTACTATTTAGCAACTCGTATGAATAACATGTTATTAAATAATTATGTTCAATATACTATTATTAATAATACGTTAATTATAATATTATATATAAAAAAAAAAAAAATATGTAAAATGCTTAGATTTATAATACACACCACACACGTATTATTTCGAATAACCACTACATTTTTCCGTGCGTATTTTATATTATAATAATATTATAAATAACATATAATTATATATAATATAATACGGTTATTATCTATGTAAACATATTGTGAATAAAGACATGTACATATTATATACATTATAAATATTGTTATTATTACTATTATTATTATTATACATTTGTTTATTTTTAACGCATCCCTCGATCTATTCAAAAACTTTTAAGTATTTATAATATTTATATGAATAAAAAATCTACCGTAAAAATGAAAAGTATAAATAGTTATTTTATTTTTTATTAATAAGTTTTTAAAGTCAATATAAGTGAAGTAAAATGGTAAGGGGACCACATCAAAGTCGTGGTCTTCTGCCCCACTTGTCAAGACTTTAAATACTTATTAATATTATAAAAAAAACTATTCTTTTTATTGAACATCCGATCAACAAGTACAAAAAAATCATCAGCTTCCGATCACGAAATTGAAATTATAAGTAGTTATTTAAGTCTTAAAGGGTAGGTACTTCCTTAAATAGTTGTGAAAAATTAGATTTATTTTAAAACGATAAAATAATATTATTGTATATACCTACGTCTTCTAACTATAGTGGTAATATCATGGAAAAACATTTTGGAATAAAATTTCGGAACAGTGGAAATCAGATGTATGATAAACAATTATTACTTTAATACATGATTATATTATTATTATTATTGTGGAATTATAAACTACCTATGCATTTTATCATATTTTCTATTATATAATATTATTATCGGGGGACGAGGTGGCCGAGCGGTAAACGCGTCGGCTGCGGCGCTGCCGGTTCGGGTTCGATCCTCGATCACTGGGCGGCATTTTTCTCCGGGCAAGTCACGGTGTCCGGAGAACAAGTGCCGCCATCCCC
>WHPZ01585896.1:0-14280 GCA_016617965.1 Macrosiphum rosae
GGTACTCGTTATAATGTGAGTTTCAAAGAAAAAAATTCAAAGTTTTAAATTTCATCGCCTATATTAAATTGTATTATGATTACATAAACAGAAACGTCGTCCTTTTTTTAGTTCAAAACAATTTTAAAAATATAATAAAAAAAAAAAAAAAAAAAAACACTGATTAACCGATTCACGTGTATACAAAACTGTAACAAGAGATTATTTACGTTTATTTAACTCCAAGAAAATAAATTATATAATACATGTAAAAAAGATAAACTTTTGATAAACATTTTAGAGCTAAATACTTTGGTTTTGTGCCTACTCCATGCAATAAGCTCTCTAATAATATAATAAATAATAATATACCTATGCCGGGTTGCATGAAAAATGAATACCATTTAATGTTTCAATAAAATTTAATGGACAAATCACTAAATCGTGTTTAAAGGACAATTAGCTCACTATTGATTCATTAAATATTTAGCGATAGTTCATGCAACTAATAACGTTATAATGTATAACTTTTTATAGTCATGAGAAATCAAAATAAAACACAAACGAAGTCTAAATACGTATATCACATCAAGTACCGAAAACGGCAGTTATTGTGTTTTATTTATAGATTTATTCACATAATATTATTCTGTACTTCCCACATTTAGGCACGGGAAATCCAATTTTAATTTGCATTCGAATGATTTACGGTGTTCCATACAATGGAACACGTCTTGGCATATTGCATGACTACAAACTCTAAATCATATGGAATAATATAATTAATATTATATTGGTATAAAAGAAGTTTAACATGTTTAAATAATAATAATATTATGTGAACAATAACTCTATTGTATAATAACGATAGTAATAATAGGAACTAATAAATAAATAGTAGTTCGTAAATAGCCAATCATAGGAAAAATATATTATCAAACAGAATAATAAATTTATAATATTACGATCATTGATCAATGTACTTAACAACGTTAATTGTTTATTCATATTATTATTTGAACTGCTGATGACAGCTGTAAGCCATACGACAATATTTATGTATATCGTTTGTGTTATGTATATTTTGAAGGCTTAGGTTTTTTTACATAATATATAATATTATGTTATTATGCCTTAATTTGCCTTATGTTTGCTTTAATGTTATTAAAATTTTTTTTGTTTTTGTTTTTTATAATTTCAGACTGAAACATTTGATTGATAAAAATACAAACGTATTCCCCTTTCTAACATTACCAAGTATATATTTTAAAAATAATGCTATCGGTTGACACATTTATAAGGTCAGCCATAGGAAAAGATAATCCAACAATGTTGTATTAAACTTTTAGGTAACAACATTATCTGTGTTCTGTCTTCGGTTTTTTACGATATTTTATTTTTTTGGGTAAATTATCAGCATTTTCAAATATTAATGTTTTACATACTCATAACTCACTTAAAAATTAAAAAATCATCGAGAGAACACAGATAATGTTGTTACTTGGAAGTTGGATAATTGATCAATTCCCTCTAATATCAAAACTAACAGCACCCTATTGAAACTAGGGTACGAAAATTGTCTATGTCGTACGTGTGTTGTGTAAGACGGAGACAACCCACGATGGTGTGACTTCCTCTTAATGTTGAAATAGTAAGTTAATATACAAAATTACATACGTTAATCAATGCCAATGAAATTAGTAAGTAACTGTACACAGTAAAAATGTGTGTAGGTATATTAGTTCCTACTAAATAATCACAAAATGCTGTTATTGCTATATTTAAAACGAAACATTTATTAAAATTTATAAGCATATAACTCCACTATGCGACCATGCCATACCTTTTTTGGGGTTAGTCCTTTTTTTCTATATTCTTTAGGTACCTACATCCGAAAATGGTTTAAATTGGTCAAATATATTCGTAGTGTAAATTAATTAAAATTAATATTATAAAGGATTTGAAAATGTCATTGTGCAATGTGCATAGTAAATAATATACACAAATTCCTACTCCACAATGGCGTTAAGTTTCAAGTTACAAGTCTATATACGATTAATAGGTACAATAAAATAATTAAAATCATTAAAAACGTTATATTTCGTTTAAATATCTAATTTCATCAAAATGGTGACTAAAAGTACCTGCAAAAAATTGCGCCCATGAATTTTCAACCTTTTTAACTGTCTTAGTTTCAATGACCTTGTTATAACATTTTCAAACTTTTGACTAGAATGTTATCAAAGTAAAATTAGAATAATACAATTAAAATGTCAATAACTTAAATAGACAAAAATTAAAAAATATTTTGAAAATTATGTCATATCCAGAAAATTCTAATATGAATATTAGGTAAAAATATCCAGTCTTTACTGCAGTCGAAAGCGCACCATTTGTAAGGGATCGTATTTTCAGGCAATTTTCTTTATCCAACCCGAGTTATGTGTGACTGACTGCGGGAGTTCCCCTGACGCTTTATGTAATTAAAGATAAACTACGGCTAAGATTATTTGAAATCAGTAACGTACATACTACAAGTCACTACATATTGCGATCAAACAATTTTCAACACGAAAGTCCTAAAAAGTCGAAGAAAAGTTAACCCAGTACCAAAAGCCCAATTATAATTTTAAAAACATATTTGAATTCCTCACTCTATTTCTTATGTTATGTTGGAAATGGATTTTTGATTTTTTGTATTGTTTAACTATTAGTTTAGTACCAAATTAATTAAACATATTTTTTTTTCAAAATTCACGTTTACTTTAAGATCCATTCCCTACATAACCTAGGAAGAGAATAAGGAATACAAAAAATGTTTTAAAAATTAAAATTAGACTTTTGGTATTGGATGAATTTTTCTTCCGCTCATTGGCCTAAAATGTAGACTCTAAATACACAAAAAAGCGACCCACTTTCAACAGCCTTAATGTATGAATTGAACAAGAAAACAAAGCAGAAAAAATGCTTCAATTTTACTTTGAGGGTGGTACCGCTAGAAAATTGGATTGAGAAATAACATTATTAAAAGTAAAAATGCCATTTCTTTTGAAAATTATCGGGAAAAACAAAAAAAATTAAGAAAAAACGGGAATTTGAGGCATAATCAACATTTGATAAAGTCAATTTTGTTTTCCGTTTTAATACAAAAATTTAATAATTAATTAGTTTATATTATATAGTATCTGTTCTTGTACTATTTATAAAATTGAAGTTTGTAATAAATGTACGTATTAAAAAAATGCTAATGGTGGTTAGTAGGTACTTCAAACATTTCACCATGACGTACATAATATTATTAACCGTTCAAAATTAAATTTTTGATAGTTAACAGTTAACTTATAGTGGAAGTACGGATTAACGTCATTCAACTGTTCGTCGGTATTGACTTATAACTTAAAAGTTAATAACAGATTTAGTGATATTATTATATGATTTGATTATAGAAAAATACATTCAACCTACCGTATTACTAATAGTAATATAATAAAAATAATATAATTTAATATTCTTATTTCTTAGAAACATAGGTGGCACTACATTGACAATGACAAATACTTCCTGGTTTTTTTTTAGTTGTAGTATTTGGAATTTGGATAACATTTAATAAAAAATATTTTTAAAACATAATATTAACTGTTACACACAAAAACTTATCGGTATTATCAACATCATAATATCAAATTATTTGTCACAAAATAATATGTAATGTGCAGTGGCCCGTGCGCAGTACTGCAGTACAATTACAGAGGCGTGATAAATGACAAAGTATGTTCGTGAGGTTGTTATAATATATTATATTATTAATTATTATATTCGGTTGTAATAATAATATTAGCGAAAATGTGTTCGTTAGATGCGTGTCCGTTAGCGACGTTGGCCAACGGTGCATTTTTGTTTCATTTAAACGTAATTTTTAACGAATTAGGGCATTTTAATGCAACTTGATTGAGAGATGTCAGAAGCGGATTTTTGAATATGGTGCAGTATTCGTTGAGAAAAAGCGATGTTGGTATCAGAAATAAATAATAATATAATATCCATGATTAAATAATAATGTTTCTAATGAACAACGACTAATGACGTTTTTATCTTTATTAAAACAATAAGACATGTCTTGTTTATTTGATCATCTATTCCATAACAATGACACCAAATCGTTAAATCAGTAGCAGGTAGATATACGAACGGGTCTATACTAACGTCTGAAATCCCGGGACACAAATAATTAACCCAACAAAAGTGTAGGGTCGAGTGGTTAAATGGCGGTCACCTACGGGAGCACCCTTATATCTTACCAAATATAGCTTCGAAACCTCAATATTGATTTATAAACTTCGTAGGCTACAATATATAATTGAAATTGAGATTTTTAAAGTATTTTTCATATATATATTTTTTTTTTAAACTGCAAATAATCGGTATTACCCTCCAGGTATAGGGTTTGAAATACATGTAAATAGTTAAGAAATAGAATTATTTTTTTTAATTCATGTTAATTTTTGGAAAAATGCATTTTGTTCTCAAATTATTACATATATCAATAAATAAATAAAATATTTTCAAATTAATAAGATATTTTATTTAAGAAATAACAAAAGAATAAAAAATACACCTTTTAACCTCTAATTTTAAAAGCGATGGTTAAAACCTGTCAAATATATATCATTTTGAGTGATCGGTATTGCCCGTTTAGTTTTGACCGGTATTGACTATTGGCCGAATATAAATAATTGATAATTAAGTTGTACCTCAACAAATAAATTAACCAAGTCTTTTATAACTGCAAGCATCTTTAACTACATAACATTTAGCATAAAATAGGTTAATAACTAACTTCATAAGTTGAAATAAACACTTATCATAATTTTTTTTCGAATAGCAAAAATGTAACAAGGCACACTTCGAAAAAAGGAAAACAAAAAATTCTGTTATCAGTTGTTAACATAATATGGTGGAAATAATAATTTTAGGGTTTCATACATCAAGAAATCAGATGTACGATAAAATGGATTTTTATCAATCTCAATCTTTGAGATTACCTGTATAAGATTACTTGCAATTCCAATTATAAGGAAAAACAAGTAAGTAGCTTCTCCTTTATACTATTAATTAGTATAATACACAATCAATGTTCATCAAATAACCATAAAATGTATGTTTACTTTTTTGATAAAATACCATATTATTCTTTGTTCATTTTTTCAGCCTTAAAATCACATGATATAACTAGCTACCTACCCCACTGGATCCGTGTTTATTGAAATTCCATAACGTAGCACTTGTACAATATAATATTGTCCACTATATAGTATTAAATCTGATTGGAATTAATAGACAAATACACACTTTGACAAGAAAATAAAATAATTGATCGGTTGAAAATGTGTCAAACGCTGTAACCGGAATATTATATACCTAACCCGACCGTTATACATTAACAAACGATAACGTATTATGTTTATTTCATGTTAGGTAATCGCTTAAAAATGTACAATTTATAGAATTGAATATTAAATGCGTGCAAAGTTTTTGTGTGACGTAGTTTTGGCATTTTGACATTTCGTTTAAAATGTCGAATGAAAAATACGATAGACCACGACAATCGATGTGAAACAATAATTATTATAATATTGACAGAATATAGTTGAACAACTATACCTATTGTATACTATTATAGTTACGATGACTGTCAGCCAAACTCAACCTAAACATCCGAAAAATCACATCGCAATCAGATGTTCTGCAGATCGTAAAATATACAGCTGACATAATGTGAGTAATGTAACTATACTAGCTATAATGGTTAGGCCACCGCTACTCGATGCATTTTTAAGAATCAATTATTATTGCTATTATTATCAATGGCCGAGAAGAGGGCTTAAACCGTGTTGGAACCGTTCCAATTATCATACTTAAACCGGCCGAGACTGCCGGCAGGATTCCAATTATTCAGTTGCACGCGGTTTATTAAGGATGCAGTTATGTAATCGTACGGTAATAACCGTAAACCACAAACAGATTTCGTACAAGGAAATAATATCGTATATGAAAAATGAAAATGTTCGTTTCGTTTTAATTATCGTTCTAGCCCTGCAGCTGCGGTTAATCGAATGATATTTGACTGAGCACTTGGAGAAATATTATTATTATTATTATTATTATATTCACATCACAATGGTTAATTTTCTTGCGATGGTAGTTCGGGTACTATTACTGAAGGTGCGTAACGCTATTCGATTTTATATAATTTATTATGACAATATCGCAATAGTTATGAAACAAACATACTCAATGCATAATAAATAACATTTAAATTGTATTTATATGGTTGACATTGCAAGAATGCCAATAATATGCCATTTAGGGTTTAAACGATTCAGCACGGACTCGTAGTTGTCCTACACAAAATCATGTTGCGATGTATGCGAGTTGCCTACACAAATACTCCTGCCCCGAAACTTCCTAAAACACTGTCAACGATAACAATGGACAATTTGACAGTAAAATGATAATATTTGTAGATCCTGATATTTTTCAACACATGTATTTCCCGAAATCAAAATAATTGAAAAAGAACAAGAAGTGCGTGATGTACAATATTGTTCTGTGTCTCAAAAATACGTATTATGCTTATTGAATTTCAATGATACGGAATTCGGTGTCTGTGATGAACAAGATATTGTTGTGAAAAAAATTGAAAAATTATGATGAACTATGAGAATTTGATGTAGGAAAAAAATGTAAGACATTGGTATAACTACTGTGTAATAATCGGATTTTATGCACGTGCTGCCTCGTGTTTGACAGGACGAATGGCTTCCCGAAGAGCGTGTTCGAAATGTTGCCTAAACGTTGCTCCTTAAATAATAAATGCTCGCACAAACGTACAATAATTGGACTGCATTTCATTTCCCTCGTGATTTTTTCGTTTAAATTGTTTCCCGAATCGGATAAGTCGGCTGTCTAAGTTCCGACAAGACGGTAACACTGTATTAAAGCGTTTTGGATTAATCTGGCAGTTGACAAATTGTTTTTCAATTCTAAGTCGTATGCTATTAAAGTTCCTACTTTATATATACGTATTACATACCCGCCTACTTTTATATCATTTGTTTTTTTTTATTATTCAATAATAATTGTATTTGTGTGGAAGAAAAATATTTTTCTCCGGAAGTATTTACGATGAGATTGGATCGATAATGAGTGATTGGACAAGGGACAATGGTCGGAAATTTATAAAACAAATAATAACATTATGTCGCTTTTTCAAAATATGTTCATCACGTCGGCCATATTATTTTATATTAATATTTCACGGAATAATGTAATAACAAATACTATTAAATATTAATTTACTATCGGTATTTTTTCAATCCAATTAAGTTTAAAAATATTAGTTGGTTTCGGAAAATAATAAAATATTATGTTTTCATCAATGTTCCGCAATAATCATATTAGTCATTACTTACTTGTAAACCATAGCACATGCAAATGATGTACGAATATTTAAATCCCAAAGTATTTGACAAAACCGTTGAATACATAATATGGTTGCCTAATTTCAAAATAATGTTCCATCAATCTGTGAGTGTTATCCATAGGAATATTATATAGTTTGCACTGTTCAATACATATACTGAATGCCAAACGTAATATTATATTAACGAAACAACGCCTCAAGACCTACAGCCGGAATATCTATTCATTCGCGGACCTCGTGTAGACGCTATGAATATGATGTTTAATTTATTCGTAAACATGCCGAACCTATTTACCTATGTATGTACAAATAAAATGTAACCTTAACCAAACTCCTAAATGAGAACTATCACCGCGGGGTTATAGTTGGTATAAAAATTAAAAAGGGGGGAAAGTATAGGTAACCGCTCGGTATAATATGTGTCGAGTGTACCTCGGTAATCGGTATTGAGTAAGTATATAACTTTATACGCACAGAAGTTAAGGCGTGTGTTGCATTTGAACTCAGTGATAAATCATTATTGCATACGAAAAGTGATTCTAAACGAAGACGGTCTGTCGACCTTATTAGCTTATACTAATAATCGCGGCCTATATATATTATATTTTATGAAATATTTATGGCGACTCAAATGAGTACCTAATAAATAATTGTTTAGTAATTTATTTGAGTATATTAGTACCTACAGGTTGAATGACTTTTTGCCTAAAACATTACATTTGAAAATGTCGTTTTGTGTATAAAATAAGTAGTTTCAAATCCCCTCGAAAAATATTTTTGAATCACAACAAAATAACTAAAATCCTTATTCTTAGTTTAAATACTTGATTTCTTCCAAATGTGAACTATTTATGAGAAACATGTGTGTTAGGTACATTTTCAAGCCCGATCAATAAAAACTGAACATTTAAATCAAATAAGTCAATAGCGCTTGTACATTTGTATAAGTTTATCTGTTTTATACAAATTTGATCGCACCGTGAATACATTTCAACCATTATTCAAAGGCAGTTTATCTAGTACGTTTTATTTTTCTTACATTTATGTACCTATATGTATTTTGAAATCTTGAAAACTCGAATAAAACCGCGGCGAAGCAAGTATCTGCCTATTACTTATGAATTGTAAAAATATATGCTACTTAACCATCTAGACATAATCAACGCATGCATTTTTAAAAATGTCAAATATGTAAAAATATACGAAATAAATGTTGCATATTTGTAGTCTAGACTTCATGAATTTAAATTATATCACGTGATTGCTCGAAAAAAATACTCAAAATCATACACATCCGAGCTGCTCTACTTATAAATGTTATAACGATAAAATAAGAGCTCGGCCTCAGATTCGTTTATCAATCGCAATTATATTGGATTATTGACATAAACAAAATAATCACCCGCTCCAAAACTTTTGTTAAGGTTCTTTTGCCTTTTTCGCAGTGTCTAGGTTTCGTTTCTGTTATAATATTTTACATATTTAATAAAAGCCTCGGCGAACAAAACTCTCGGCATAGGTACATACGGAACACGGTGAACACCGCTCATAAATCGGTTTGTCCTTTGGTCAACGACGATATAATATTGTTTCTATTGTAAACTAGTTATGGTAATCGGCTCATCAACCTACATTCGGGCGTCGTAAGAACAGACCAAACTCACGAGGTCGTCCTCCACAATTATTATTATTATTATTATTATTATTATTCTGTGTACATAAGTAGGTATACTATTAAACCGGCGATTCGTTTTTTATCGCCATTGTCACGCATCTAGCATCGAAAGTATCGTCAGATTCGATCCGATTTAATATTAATAATAATTTTTACGATCGATGCGATTACAATAAACGACGACGCAAGCTTGGGCTTAGGTGACGGTATAATAACTAATACTTCATATTATATATGATTAGACTAAGTCCATTTCGAAAATCGAAATAAATATGTACTATACGTAATAATTATGTAGGCACAATTTTTCAAATATTTTTCAGCGGTTGTTCTTGTATACGAAAAATGCATTGTGCCCGTTGCTTTTTATCAATATATAAAATATCGAGTTGAGTAATCCCACAAATTTCGAACGGTACACGTGACCGAGAGCCGAGACTCAATATTATAGTGTACACCTATATATGGCTATATTATGGTATAAAATGGATTTACAATTGTGTGCTTTATCCACTCTTCTCCGTATAAATTGCACGTTTCCGCGTTATTTAAGTAGGTAGATATTCCAATCCTTCGTTCGAATAATAATATATTTTATTTATGGAGTCAAAAGATGGGAAATTTCATATAAATATTGTACTCTCAAGACATGTCGAAATTGAAAGATTCCTTTTACTCTTTGCAGAAATCCTGAAAATAAACTTGGGGAAAAAAGAAGAAAAAATCGTCTACGTGTCTATTGAAAATGCATTATATTCCTAACCTGAAATATTTTACCATAAAGAGACTCATCGTATTTGATTCGAAATTTGATCTAACGAATTTCGGAAAACGGTAAAAAACATTTGTGAATGATGACTAATCGATTAACCGAAGAAGCTCGATTAAACATCATACTGACTTGTTTGCATATTATATATTACAATTATATTCAATAACAAACGTTTTAAAATAACACGAGCATTTATTTTAGTATACGACTGTACGACAATATTCAAAAGAGGATTTTACACATAATGTAATAGAAATTAAAAATGATTCCGTTATTTTTTTGTTAGTGATTACATTTAGATAAATAAATTCGATTTATGCAATAGCCAATTATAGTGCTATACCAGTGAAATTATGAATATGTATTGACACAATTTGTAAGCCTATTACCGTCGATAGTGCGATCAGCTCCATAAGAATATTGTAATTAACTATTGTTATTTAAATTCTTTTTAGATTCTGAGTGAATCTACGATTTTGTTATTTTATTTTTATTCAAAAATGAATAACTGTATTAGATATATGGACATTTTACTGAATGTTTATATTTAAATTTTTTATACACCATACAATTTTCAAAATATTTCGACTCTTTTTGAGATGTTTACGGACATTGTCAGTTTTCAATTTTTTTTAGTTTTTTTTCTATAAATATCAATATAATTTTATTTGTTGGTTAAAAAAGCGTGAACATTTAATGCAAGACTCCTGATATATTGTTACAGTAGCAGTTGAAAAATATTAAAAATACATGGGCACAATTTTTTTTTTAAGCATTTAAAATTCGAATTTTGACAAAATTTATCAAATTTAAAATTATTTTGTAGGTACTTAAAAATTGTTAGATATTCAACTTTTATAGCTAGAGATTGAAAATTTAAGACAAGGTTCCACGTAATCAGGTTATATTATATGAATCACTTTATTCACAATAATATCATCAAATATACTTTGTATAAATATGATAGGCTGACTGACCATTTTCGCTCAGAATCGTTTTTCTTATACAATGATATTATATCATTGAATTAAAATTTAACACTATACATTACAGTGACCCACTTGTAACTTACTGTACAGCAGAGCGAAATCCACTTACCCACCTTTTTTAACAATGGTTATTATTATGCCGAAACTAGCCAACGGTATTTAAGTATTTATAATTATGTATTTACTGTAGTACCTACTGTATCTTTATTATATCAGTTATAACTTAATAAGTGATAAATCATAAATATACTAATATAATTTAAAGAAAATAATAATATAATGCGAATAACATGTAGTATCAACTTTAAGATTTATATCGCACACGGTTCACTATGTAATAAAATCATACATTTAATATTTTACTTTTACTTGTATATAAATGTTTTCATTGATTTTTATAGGTACGCAATTGCATTTATTTCTCAACCCTTCGCTGTGTTCAGCGAACATTCTTATTTGAAGAACAGTTTTCATTTACAATATAATATTTCTATCAATATATTTTTATTGAAAAACGCAATGTATCAACTTTAAAAAAACGCATGGATATATTGTAACGTTATTGTATTTAAAAATAATTTAAGATGCTTCCTTGTTTTTATCAGATTTCCAAGAATGAAGTTTTTATTAAATTTAAAATCAATTGAATTTCTCAGTCGATTTTTCTAATAAAAATAAGAAATCACTGAAAAAAAAATCCCAGTTTGAAGCAATCTATTTATGTATCCTCGGAAGCATTATCAAATCGACATGGCTTTATATGTGGAGGTTCTGACGTCACGATAATTTGTATTTTATGCATAAAACATTCATGGTAAACGTGTATTAACGGCAAGTTAAAATAAGTTGGGCACTGGGGACGATTTTTATTTCGTTAAAATTCGATTGGCCCACGTGCTGCAGTGTCAATTAAAAGGGTTAGTGATTAAAAAATTACCGAGGGGTGGTAGGAAAATGAATGTGCTTGCCCTGGACGGTGTATGGATGTTTTTGACTTACGAAATTGAAAGCGACTATAACTCATTGACCAAAATGTCTCCCAAAGCGATTTTTATACACGCGACCCCTAAAACTCTTTTATAACGACTCTCGTTATAGTCAAATGTATTTTATTTTTGTAACATTTCTCACGTATGTTCCCAAGCCAGTCGATCCCGACGGAGTGACAAAATACTTTAAACATACCCCTAAATATACCCGTATTGTCTGTAATTACCTAAATGTAACGCATGTTCAAACTTACTAATATAATATTATGTTTATGTTAATATCACCATTCACTGCCCGATATGGTGACATTTTTCTACAGAAAATATAGCAAGCTCGCACGACCTATTTTAAATAATTGAATTTATTTTATTTGACAAAATGCATAATTTACATACTTATGAATGACGTTTACCCGCGCAAATATAATTTATAAAATAATTATTGAGAGGGCGGCCACACCCACATCACGTGTTGTTTCCGTCTTGCAAGTGCGTAACTTCACACATTTACGCTCAGCAGATCACGTTTATCTCCTTTAGTTTAAAAATTAGAGTGAATCGACCTATAATGAATCTTGATGGTAAGAACACTACCTGTGTTCGTATGTCGGTTTTTTACGATAGTTAAATTTTTTTAGCAAGTTATGTGTATAGCGTTAACATAGCGTAAATGAAAAATGCTCATAACTCACTTAAAAACTCAATAATCGTAAAAAACCGATATACGAACAAAGATTATATCCTACCATTAAGTATTGCTTATTGTGTAGGGATATTATATAATATATATTTATACTTATATTTTATACCAATTATACCAGTTAATATATATTTGTATTTGTATTTTTGGAATTTTCCCGTAAATTATGTTTGAAAATTAAATAATAGGATACCAACAATTTTGTTGTGGCCCTAGAGCACGACGCCCATGAACTTGAGGGGAGATTTCAAGATGTTGTAGTTGGCTTATTAAAATGATTGGTTTCTTCTAGTTGTGATAACAATAAGCGAGAACTGTTCTTCCAAAATATAAGTTATAATTTGTATATCTTTAATCGTGGTTATAAGTGACACATCAGAAGCACAATATTTATATAATAATAAAATTGTAAAGATGACTCGACATTATGCCCGCATGAGTTGTCTCCGTCTTACTAACGCATGTCATTGCACATTTTGTGTTCAGAATAATCCATTTTACTATGTAATTTAAACATAGTAACATTATAGTTAATTGACCTATTGATAGTCTTGCCTTTAAATTTGATAATAATCTAATCTACTCTAATACTAAAAGTCTACAAATAACAACAATTCTAAGCTAAAATTGTCAGTGTTGAGTTTATGCAATTTGACACAACACGCCATATGCGGGTATAAGGTCCTAATTTATTGTTATAATCATCGTACATGGGTAATTAATTAAATCGACAACAGTCAACAACAAAAGTACAAAACTGACATTTTTATATAGGTCTAATGAGGAGTACAATCTCATATATAGTTGAATTTACCATTACATGTTTGTATTTTACCGGTTTTATATTTTTGTAGGATCATAGTACAAATAGAATAATAATTTATTAATTCTGATGGGAATAATCGATGCCATAAATTTAAATCATGTAACAATATTCTATCAGAGATGTTGGTTGGTACTTGATAGTTTTTAATTTTTACTATAAAATTTTAAAGCAGAGAAGCATCTATGTAGGTTATACATAATTATATTTTCTATTGACTATAATAGATTCCATTATAATATGAATACAAGTATACCATTTTTACAGAAGACAATTAAAAAAAAAAGAGAGAATTCAAGAATGACAATATAATAATGTTTAACATACAATGCTGAGGGGAAAAAAAATTTTGGAACTAGTCTTTCGGCTAGCGTTCTTGATGTTTTATTCAATAGGAAAAATAATGGCAATAGTCAATAGAATAAAACTATTAGGTAGTCTAAACCGGGAGTAAACGTCAAATATATAGGTATATCGACCTAAGGCATATTATTATGTAGGTACAATGCCATTTTTTAGTACTGGTTCTGGTTCTCAATTATGTATCTCCTTACTTAAAACATTTTGAGTAAAAAAAACACTTTATCTATTTAAAAAAAATTAAGATGCTAAGATAAAAAAATTAACAATGACTACCTATATTATTTTAAGATATATACTTGAATAATGTATTTCAAAGAAAATAGTAAGGTCTCTAAGAGAACATAGTATAAAGAAGATAAAGTTGTTTTTGAAATTGTACAAGTATCTTGTCATGACGATCCAAAAAAATACTTTTCTTATGTTTGTATTGAAATTCAATTATAATATTTTGTAGCACTAACTATGCAAACTTTTTGGACTAATCACCAGAGTACCATATAAGAATCA
>WHPZ01585896.1:14330-24624 GCA_016617965.1 Macrosiphum rosae
CCACCGACTCCAAACTAGTACCAACGATTGTTATTTCATTTGTACACATTTGTAATCCTACTTAAAACATTTGTACACCTCCCCGAACTCGGGAAAATCAGTTTTCCCTTGGCGGTACTGGGGTAACGTTACGCCAGTACCACCATCGGTTTGTATTGGTCCCACCGACTCCAAACTAGTACCAACGATTGTTTTTTCATTTGTACACATTTGTAATCCTAATTTAAAAATGTGTGTTACACACATACCATGGTTATTATACAATCGTTTTATCGACTCCAAAAAGGTTCCAAAAACGCTCAGAAGCAATTTTATAAAAATTAAGGGTACGAGAAAAAATATTTTATAAATATTACAATATAAACACAACATTTCTTAAGTATATATTTTATAAAATATGTACTATCATTAAATTTCATAATAATAATGGTAATGATTAATGACTATTAGATAAATAGTGAATAGAGTATTAACTATTCTAATTAATACATTAGTTTACTTATTAGTATTAATTCTCAGGTTCTCAAATAAAGGCGATTTTGTAAGTAGTACATTGCATTTGACCAAACTCATGTGGTCATACTATGACGTAATATACCTACCGTAAAGAATTTGAATAAATGTAGATACCTACCCATATAACATACAACTCACAAGAGCACAATATATTATATTCAATACATACACAAATAAAACAATAAGTCAATAACTAATAATGGTTATTACGTGTATAAGACCAGCTATTCCTATTATGATATGTGGTGTGTATGCTAGTGTGTACATATTTTTGATGAAGGGTAATTTATTTGATCGTATTTTACGGACTTCATTGGGAAAACAGGCTATGGCAATAGCAGCCTTTTGGAATTCCCCGTTGATGTAGGATGATACAGCTTGTATACAAAATAATAAATTTAACATATTATATTATATATATAAATAGTTATTATTAGCTAAGAGCTAATAGCTATAGTAAAATTATCCCTCAATAGTTTATGATTAATACTAATATTAATTTATAATTGGACTGAGATAGTTTTGTCATTTTACCGTCACGTCTAGAACCGAATAGTCGTAACGTGTATTCGTTTTAATTGTTTGACAATATTGAAGGAGTTTATAGTTAATTTTAAACACAACTATCTAAGGTAAGTAAAAATTACATTTGTTTATTAATTTGATATTATTCATTACTTAAAGATAATTTAGTATGGGATAAAAGACACGACGTACATATTATTCAGAGGCCATCATTCTACAAAATAAAAATCTAACGTAAAAACATGGTTTTTTTGCCTAATGGTAGTCGGTGTTCATCGATCGAAGAAACATAGTTTTGATAAGAAAATTAACATGATAATATTGTACTTATTGTACTAAAAAATCTTTGAAACACATTTTAGTTACATTTTTTTTTATCGTACAAGATCGGCAAATTCAGGCGCGTACTGGCCCACCGGGATACAGGGAAAATCCCGGTAGGCCCTCTTAAAAATTATAAGACCTGGGCCCCCTACCAAATAGATACATGTAGTTTCAGTTAAATTCAGTAATTTTATTATTTTTTAAAATAAATAATAATTATTTTAAAATTATTTTAATTGAATAATAATTATTGAACAATTGAAATAAAGAGAAAATTACATAAAGGACAAATAATGAATTTCATTGGTTAGTTACTGATAATGCAGTTTTTTGTGTACCTAGTACCTACTACTAACTACTAGCTTTTATCATATTATACTAATAACTAATACGTAATATATTCGTCGAAAAACAAATAATTTTTATTAGATCCTGAGCGAAGCGATGAATGTATTGATTTTACAATGATGTGTGTTTTTTTTTATTTTTTTTATTTTTTTTTGTGTCTGTCATCACCTTTTAGGACAGTAAAAGTGCTTGGATTTTCTTCAATAGTAACTTTTCTGATAGGAAAGTGAATCTAGTTGGTACTTTAGGGGGGTTAAAAGTAAAAATTTCTCAGTAATTTTCAAACGCGACGTGAAAAAAAAAGAAAAATTAAGGAAAAACGGGAATATTTACGCAAAATCTGTTTTTGAGAAAATCGATTTTGGTTTTTGGTACTACTTGAAAATTTAATAGAAGGCTCCTAGGTTATTGTTTCAAAGGCAGATGAAAAAAATTAAAAATCCTTAGTCACAGTTTTTATTTATAAGCATTTAAAGTTCAAATTTTGACAAAATATTGAAAAATCACGAAAATTAGCAAATTATTTTGAGTTGAGAATTCATAAAAATTTTTCTTTTTAAATCTAAGGTTTGAAAATATAATACAAGATTATCCATAACTTTGTCTACCTTTGTCTTACCAAAAAATGTCTACAAGAAAGTCAAATTAAATTTATATGAGTGTTTGAAATTTATATTTTTACAATATTTGATATTCCCTCGATTGCTCATGTAACGATTTTCTTATTTTGTTCTAATTAAAAAACGTATGACTGTAGATACTTGAAAATTTCACTGAATGTTTATATTAGTATATTCTATACATGATAAAATTTTGAAAATAATTTGACTCGTTTTGAGCTGTTTACGGACATTGTCAGTTTTCAATTTTTTTAGTTTTTTTTCTATAAATATCAATAAAATTTTATTTTTTGGGTAAAAAAGCGTGAAAATTTAATATAAGGCTCCTGATATATCGTTCTAATAGCTGTTGCAAAATATTAAAAATACATAGGCACAATTTTTTTTATAAGCATTTAAAGTTCAAATTTTGACAAAATTGATCAAAATCTCGAAAATTATCAATCATTGTAATTAAAAAATTATAAAATGTTCAGTTTTTATAACTAAGGATTGAAAATTTAAAACAAAGATTTTCATAAATAGTTCATACTGTAACGAAAACATCAAAAAAACATATTATAAACACAGTTATTTTTTACAGACATTTTAAATTCAAATTTGGACGAATTTACACATTAAAACCAAGATTAACGATTTTAGTTATTTTGTTGTAATATAAAAATATTATTTGTTGGTATCTGAAACTTTTAAAGTACATTATTATATTTTATATACACGCAAAAACAATTTCAAATGTAATTTTTTTTGAGAAATGAATTTAAACTTCTGTAGGAAATACTTATGCCTAATCCTAAAATTAATTACTTTATTGACAATTACATCATCAAATAATAGTAGGTATACTTCGTAAAATATTATAGGCTAACTAACCGTCTTCGCTCAGAATCGTTTTTCTTATACAATGATATCATTGAATTCAAATTTAATACCATCCATTACAGTGACTCACTTGTAACCTACTGTACAGTAGAGTGACATCCACTTACCCGTTTTTTTTATTCATGTCCCGAACTTGAAAATAATAACTTGCAAATTTTAAAACCTAACTTGCTTATTCTTGATAATTATTTGCTAAATGTCGATATGGGTTAGATTGGTTTGAAAGAAATCGGGTGGGTCATCTTTAAGATAATTAATTATTTAAGTCGTTCGTCTCCTTATAATTATCAAGCTACATCACAACTTGATTTTCAAACAGTCATACAAATTTGATATGGGTTTGTGCAAATATTTTTAAAATTATAGTAAGTAAACTAATGGAAAAATCTATGCATTGAATTATGTATATGATGATAGTGATAGCTCTTTAAAGCAGTTACTAATTATGTATTCTGTAAAATGTAAAAAATTATCAAAATTTTATTTAATTTTCATATAAAATACTCTGGATCTTAGATCAAGATGGGAAGAAAACCGAAGGTAAAAGGTTCAATAGTTAATAGCGAAATAATTAAATACAAGGATGAAATTATTTGCCAAAATAGTCAAAGTAAGTACACTTATTTACAACAAAAAAAAGTAATATATATAAAGACCATCCTAGAATACTTAACTTTTATGTTAATTCCACATAAAACAGCCAGTCACCTTGCAGTAATCCCATATCAAACCCTAAGTATTAGTTATATTTTATTCTCCTATTACTTACTTTAGAAATAGCTGGTATAAATGCGGACGTTTGGAAAAAAATTGCGGACAATCTCAGTGTGGGTCTTATGGATAAAGTAACGCCTGGATCAGTGCGTATGCGAGTATGCCGTGATGGAGGAAAACTACTTGAAGTATTAGGTTTGGTACCATCATCGAAATCTACCAAAAATGTTGGCCACTATGATACCAGTTCAGAATCAATTTTGAAGTAAAATTTGTTTGCATTTCTTATTAATAAAAATATCGTGTATTTCATATTAATTTTTTATACTAATAAAAATGTATAGGTCTAATATACAAAACGATCCGTCAAGTGATGAAAGTGACTGTAGTTCATCGAAGGAAAAAATAACTTTTGATATAACGTTCTCCGTCGAAGAATGGGAATTAATAAAACCGAGAGAAAAAGTTTACAATGAAAAAAAAAGAGGCCTAAGAACGTATACAATGCTAACCCCATACGAGTGGAGTAATGTTATCCAAGATCACTTCTTTTTGCACACTCGGCTGCCTTGTTGCTTATCATTCACAAAACCTTACGTGAGCTTCTATGGAATGACCTTTGTAAATGTGAATGGAAAATGTTCAGACTGTCACTCCATGTTCTATGGAACAATTGATGCAGTTCCAGCAATGAATGCGAGGTTAGTATAATATATTGTTTTATTTAATGTGCAGTACACGATCCGTAGTAGAAACATTGCTTTGATTTTTAGTTTTGAGGATGTTTTCTGATACCAAAATAAATAAAATTAGTACTGGGAGGGAACAATTTAAAATTCATGAATTCAAATTATTGAAAAAAAATAATGAAGAAAAGACGTCAATTCTCATATGCAATAATTTATTTGTAACTTGTATACATAAATGCAAACATCTAACAATTATAATTTTTCATATTATATTTTCAAATTAGGGTTATAATGAAGAGCAGTTTTCATGGAGATTTCCGTAAGATGCATAACCATAAACGACGGTTAATTGGATCACGGAAAGAAAGAGTTGTTAATACAATGATGAATAAAAAAACTGATCCTTCTGTATTTGTTAGAGAAGAAGCTGCTGTACTTATGAGAGAAGGTAATTTATTATATTTATAATTTTACTTTTTAATATTTTTATGTCTTAAAAATCATAATATAGGAGTGTTATTAAAATATTATGAATTCTTTAAAGTTCTAAGAAATCTATCAAAGCACTTAAACACGGTTAGTTAATACAGATATTTAGTTATTTTTATCATATCAAGAATCTAGATTGTATATCAAATATACACTTTTGTTTCAAATTTATATTTTTTTTTTTTTCAAATAATTTTTTTTTATTTTTATAGAGGTTTTTTATTTCTTTTTAGTTTTGTTTAATTTTATTTTATATACATTGTTGTATCAAATAAAGAAGTTTTTTAAGAACATTACAAAATTTAGATTTTTTTAAAGATTTTTTCATTCTATTTAGATTTATTTATGAAATAATACATTTTTGTATCAAATAAAGATTGTTTTATCAATATTTTTATCAAATTTAGATTTTTTTAAAGATTTTTTTTTATTAAAATATAGATTTTTTATCATATTTTATTTTAATAAAATATTTTCATTTCTATTAAGATTTGTTTTATTTTATTAAGTATACATTTTTTATTAAAGAAAGATTTTTACCAAATTTAGATTTTTTTATGAAAATTAATATAGATTTTTTATCATATTCAAATCATATTAAGACTTTTTTATTCTATTTAGATTTGTTTTAAAAAATAATACATTTTTGTATCAAATAAAGATTGTTTTATCAAATAAAGATTTTTATCAAGATTTTTACCAAATTTAGATTTTTTTATGAAAATAAATATAGATTTTTTATCATATTCAAATCATATTAAGATTTTTTTATTCTATTTAGATTTGTTTTAAGAAATAATACATTTTTGTATCAAATTTAGATCTTTTTAAAGATTTTTTTTTATTAAATATAGATTTTTTATCATATTTAAATTTTAATAAAATATTTTCATTTCTATTAAGATTTGTTGTATTTTATTAAGTATACATTTTTTATCAAAATAAATATAGATTTTTTATCATATTCAAATCATATTAAGATTTTTTTATTCTATTTAGATTTGTTTTAAGAAATAATACATTTTTGTATCAAAGAAAGAATTTTTTCAAGATTATTACCAAATTTAGATTTTTTAAAGGTTTTTTAATCATATATAGATTTTTAATCAAATATTGATTTGTTTTTATAAATTGAATTTAAATAAAAAAGTTAAATTCAAAAAAAATGTCACTAATGAATAGAAATAAAAAATAAAAAATCTATGTATAGTAATTTATGCAATAAATATAAAAATATTTTCATTATCTTCCTTAAATTTTAATTACACTGTCCAATATTTATTATACTTCAAAAAGTTGAATCCAAATTTATTGTATTTGAAACAAAAATATCTTTTAGGTGATGCCGTTCCTGCCCAAATACCTAACTTAGGAGCTTTGCGAGTTGCAAAACATAGAGCATTGGTTAGTAATAGGCTTCATTCAGATCCAATGGTTGCCGTGAGAAAAATGAAATATCTTGGAGAATTTTCTAATACTATTCATGACATTGGTTCTGATAAAACATTTGTTCATTTTTGGAGTAACTTACAGCTTCAAATTTATAAAGAGTATTCAAGAAAAGAAAGGATCATAACTGTTTCATTCGATGCTACAGGTGGTTGTGTTAGAAAAATTAAAAGAAACGAAAATATACGTAGTGGCCCAATTTTTTTATATGAAGGTGTCATGAGTATCGATCAACATACCTTTACTGTTATGTCCATGCTCTCTGAACGCCATGACACCTTATCTATTAGTATATGGCTTAACAGATGGCTACGTTGTGGAGTTAAATCCCCAAAAATCGTTATATGTGACCAGTCCCTTGCCTTAATGTCAGCTTTAACTCAAACATTTACTCAGTATAAATCCCTTGAGCAGTACCTTCAAGTTTGTTTTTCGATTGTAGTTTTAAAAAAAGAAGAAGAGCTTCCGACCTGCTTCATAAGAAACGATGTCAATCATTTTGTACATCTTATATCGCAATGGAAAGAAGTTAAAGACTCCAAATTTGTCCGAACGAAAGAGTTAATTATAAGGGGGATGGGACTTCTTATTCTTTGCACATGTATTTATGAAGCTGAGCAAATATTAGAAGCGATTTTTACGATAATTTTAAGTAAATTTGATGGTCCTATTTTATCAGAAATTTGTAATTCTGTTGCTGATACTCCGTGTGCTGAAAAAAAGAAATTCCTTTCAAAACTTATTTCAAATAAAAAACACTATTTGGAATTTGTAGAACAAATAGATGCTGAATACCACCAAACAAATGATGATGGGAATGGTAATGATAATAATACAAATTCTACTTCTTTGGATTCCTTTAAACAATGGGCTCAGTCAATAGCAGACAAAGCTAGAGAAAATACAAAAGATATAATTGGTCAGTTTGATAATGCGCAGTTTCTTCCAAGCTTAGAGTCGTGTATAGTAAATACCATGAAATTCTTCCCATGTTGGTCTGGAATTATGAGAGATAATTTTGGATATGGAACAGAGACTGCTTCTAGTAGTAGAATAGAAAGCAACTTTAATCAATTGAAGAATAGACTTTTTAAAAATGAATCTTTACCCTTAAGGATAGACACGTTCTTGGAAAAATTATTAATTTATTATAAAGGCGACCATTTGTTGATAAAAGGAGATAATCAAGATTGGGAAGATGGGATTTCCACTGAAAATGAATCAGTCCATAATCTAGACATGCTCAATAGGTCAACTATTGGATATCAAAATAATTGTGTTCAATATACTCCACCCGCAGAACAAGAAATGATGATTGATACGTATTCTGTAGATGATAATACATCATTACAATATGACACTCAAGAATGGGAAGACAGTATTTCATTTGAAAATGAAACTGACACTGTTCCAAATACCAATAACCTAGTTATCGTACATAATGATAATTTATTTCAAGACAATCAAAGAACTGTACAAAATGGTAGCAGTAATGAGGATGAAGATGAAATCATAAGGATCTCTAAAAATATAAATGTATCCGATATTGTAATCGACGAAAGCAATAATATTAAAAAATTAAACAAAAATAATCATTATAAGCAGAAAATTGTACAAGAAACATTATTAAATGAAAATGAAACATGTAGTGCTTCTACGAATGAAGATTATCCTATGGGATTACACAAATGCATGTTTTGTAAAAAATCCGTTCCTATCTTCGGATGTTCAGTTTCAATACCAGATGGACAGAAAAGAATATGTAAGGACTGTGATAGAAAAAATTCAGATAAGACTGAAAATAATGCAACAGAAGTGTGGAAAAAAAAACATTTGTCAAAAAAAAAGAGATCTTCACATTCATATCTTGTTTCACAATCAGGTTTCGAGCATGTTGATTTTAATAAAAAAGGTTCAATCACTCCAATATTTTTATAGAAGAATGGAAATAGTTTTACAAACAAAGCGATTATGGTTCCCGGAGTAGGAAAAATGGTATTGAATAACACTTGTTCAGTAGATTCAATGTTATCGATTTTAGCATCATCAGCTGCCGACAGTTTTAAATTTAAAAATATCATCATCAATAAGTCATCATCTAATACAACTGCTAAGTTAATATTAAAGATGATTTCACAAAATGATTTCAAGGATATTTACTACGAACGATTATTACTTGTTTTGCAGTTTTTCGGTGATAAAATAAAATATCTAGTTGGTGGGCTAAAATCCATTGATATGACTGACACAGCAGCATCAATGGCTAGTAAACTAATGGCAGACATGCCATCATTTATCAGAAATAGCAATTGCAAAAATAATTTTTGTTCTGTAAAATATATTGAGACAACTTCTACGATGATGTCATTGAATAAAATCAACGACGAGTTTTCAATCCAAGAAGAATTATATGAATATCTCAGAGAATCAGAAGAGAAATGTGTTTACTGTGGACATCAAAGGATATCTTCAATTCACCCTACAACACATATTTTGGTTGAGCTGATTTCACTGCCTGAAGGTAAATATAAAATATTATAAAAATGTATGATCTAATTTTTTTTGTCATGTCGTGCAAAACTACATATAATACATTCTCCTTTAGATTTAGAAGCATCGACCAGTACAGTTAATATTGAGAAATCTTCGATAGCATTGGTGAGACAAAATTTTGCGAAACCAAACAATACAAAATTATGCGAAATAGAGAAGAACCTAACAGCTATTTCGAAAACGTATTACCTACGAGGCGTAATTAATTTTCATGGTGGTGAACGTCGAGGGCTACGGTCAGCCACAGGCCACTATACTGCCAGCGCTTTCCGAAGCAACGGGAAATGGGAAACCTATGACGATATGAAAACAAAAATTCAGTCCACTAAACAAGAATACGATGTTGAATTCTTAATTTATACAATTTGATGTTTACAATTATTAACTTTATTTTTTTCAACCAATTTAAATTATTAAATAAGATTTACAAAAAATATTCAAAAGGAATTGAATAAAATAGGTAAGTGTATTATATTTTATTAACAAAGGGTAATGTTAACAAAAATTATTTGAATAATTATAATTTTACTTTAAAAAATAAATTAAACACTTTTAAAGGTATTATTAAATGCTATTATATATATTTTTCCTGTTATACAAATCGTTACAAATAAAATAACAATCATGGGTACAATTAGGATTACAAATGTGATAATGATAGTACTTATTTTATAAAATAATATATACTTAAGAAATGTTGTGTTTATATTATAATAATTAAAATATATTTTTTCTTGTACCCTTAATTTTTATAAAATTCCTTCTGAGCGTTTTTGGAACCTTTTTGGAGTCGGTGGGACCAATACAAACCGATGGTGGTACTGGCGTAACGTTACCCCAGTACCGCCAAGGGAAAACTGATTTTCCCGAGTTCGGGGAGGTGTACAAATGTTTTAAGTAGGATTACAAATGTGTACAAATGAAATAACAATCGTTGGTACTAGTTTGGAGTCGGTGGTACCAATACAAACCGATGGCGGTACTGGCGTAACGTTACCCCAGTACCGCCACGGGAAAACTGATTTTCCCGAGTTTGGGGAGGTGTACAAATGTTTTAAGTAGGATTACAAATGTGTACGAATGAAATAACAATCGTTGGTACTAGTTTGGAGTCGGTGGGACCAATACAAACCGATGGTGGTACTGGCGTAACGTTACCCCAGTACCGCCAAGGGAAAACTGATT
>WHPZ01585898.1:4633-21043 GCA_016617965.1 Macrosiphum rosae
TATAATATGATTATATATTTATATGAGACAGAGGTGTCATCAAACTTTAATAGTTAAATGGTTCCAGTTTCTATAACGAATAAATCATAAACGACTCCCTTTAATTTGCCATTATATTATTCGGGGGCAAAAAAATATTTTGGCGACTAAGCCCCAGTGCCACAACAATAGGAGACTTTGCATTGCGATTCCCTGTCCAGGTTTTATGTTTAAATAGGGGGGGAATCATTAAAGGAAAAATTAAATAAGTTATTATTAAAAAAAAAAATGGAAAATGTAGATACCTACATAATAGTGTAATAATAGATTGGTATTATTTGCAAAAGAAATGATTCAAACAATTCAAGAATTGACGTTTTTGGATTCTGAACGGAGCTATGAATGTATATATTGATTTTACAATGATATGTGTTTTTATTTATTTATTTATTTTTGTGTCTGTCAGCACCGTTTGGGGCCGTGAAACTGCTCATTATACTGGAGTAAAAGTACAGGCCCTATAAAATTTTTCGCATCAGTGCCCCACAAAACCTAGTGGCGGCACTGTTAAGCCCCCTCTAGCTCCCAACTAATTACGGCTATGGTCAGGGTAGAGCCACTGTTGTATATCCGGGATAACCTACCCAATCCGGCCCGAGTGGTAATTATGAGCCTGTATATTGTAGGTATACCGACCTTCACGTTTACAATAATTTTGAATTTTAGAATAAACAATCACTTAGACGATTATGTAAAAAATCTGTGATTGAAATTTGTAGTTATGCAGTTAAAAATTCGTCGGCTTTAAATCGTCAAGTGTACAATATACTTAGGTATACAGATTTTATAGCATGAAATGCGTCTGGAGGTATTTCGTATACATAACATATATAGGTGCATAATAATAATAATACTTTAGGTATTCTATGTATATAATTTAATAAGTGTATATTATATTTATATTTTTTTTATACCTACTCGAAATTCAAGAGGAATTTGTAACATCCTCGGGGAGAAAGTAGAGTATTTTAATAACGTATACAATACAATTACAGTAAACAATAATATTTGAACGTAAGTATAACAAAATAATAATGACGGTGCGTACTGTGTACGGCGAATGTCTGTGTGTTTGAAGGGGGGAGAGATGAGGGAGGGTGTTCCGACCAACTTGTTTTGGAAAAACAATATATTCCGACGAATAAAAAGAAAAGACTTTGAAATGTACGTCTTACACACTGGTCAAACAGCGGAAGTGTGCGGTGTCTTTATTTACACGACGGGAGGAAAACATCGATCTGGAGAAATACTATATAAAAGTTCAAATCGACGTAATCGACGAAAAATAAATTAAGAAATTGAAATTTATAGTTAAATTATAAACAATTATACGTACCTATAACGTAACACTACGATGATCTACGCGGAAGATAATAACGGTAGATATTACGATGGTACGTTATAATATTATAGACAATAAGGAAACCACGGTTAAATTCATCATAATTTAATAATATGATATAAAATATAAGTCAACAGTTTGAGAACTACCCTTTTTGAAAATTTGAGACTAATATTATTATTTATTTTTTTTATTATTGTACTTTGTTGTGTGCGTGGACAGGGTCTTAAAAAAAAACCACAATAAAATGTAACCATAAATATCGTATAAAATGACATAATAATAATAATAATAATAATAATATTATGTGACTTCGAAAATATTGAAAATAATATAACTCTAATATCGTAAATTAAAAATGTCCCTAAGGTACTTATAGGTATAGTGCCGTACTTTAAATAATTTGAATTACCAATAGGTATCTTACAATTATATTTTGTTCTAGTGGTACCTATCTACTTATGAAAACACTAACGTATACAAAATATAAACATCGGAAAAACCCCAACTAAAACCCTGATGTATGGGGTATGTTTAAAAAGTATCGTTACGCGATATTTACACAGTGTCTCTTTGTCTCAGTGATTGACAGTTCACAGATGAAGACAAAGGTATTATTCTATTTTTCGATGATAAAAAAACCGGATAAAAAGTAATTAAACTATACATTTTTGCTTTCGTGTTCTTTTTTATTACAAAATTGAAGTGTTCAATAAGTAACTCAAATAGGCACATATCTAGGTAATACTCGAAAAAATTGTCAATAATAAAATTTCTATATTAAGTATTATATTTGTGTGATATAGGTTATGAAAAATACTTATAATATATTATGTTGCATTATATGACTATTTTAGTTGCTCCCAGAATTCTCTCTATGGATACGTCATAATATAATATTTATACATCGTTTAGAAATTTCTTCTTTTTGGAATTTAGAACTAATTGTTTTTTTCCTCGGTCGGCTGATTTTAGGCTTATTATTTGCGAGGAGATCAGAGGCAGTTATTATAATATAGACATTTTGGAAACAAATACTTATTACTGTATTAGGTACATAATATACCTATATATTATATATTTGTGTATTTATTTGAGCAAATTAGTTTCTGGTGATATATTTTGAGCTTCATTTTTTTTCACATCGTACTTATTCAACTCGATGAACAACTAACAAAAATAAATTATTCCCTCGTTAAACTATTAGGGGCACCCGCAGGATGGGCAAGGGAGTTGTGGAATGGACCGTGCCCCCCCTCCCCTCAATATTTTTGTTGTACCAACCATATATGGTACCCATAATAGTATATTAAAATACTTTTATAAATATATTTGAAAGAAATTGTCAGTAAATAAAATCCTTGTTTACTAAATAACAGTTTTATGTTAATAAAAAAGTTTATACTATAAATACTAAACAAAATGTTCATTGCGCTCTTACACGTCTCCGTCTGATTGAAAAACACACTTGTGAAAAATTAACTATTTAATCATGTTTTTCCGGCCAAGAATTAAGAACATAATATTGTGCAAATAATAATAGTAAAAATAATAATAATTATAATATGTTCATGTCTCAATCAGGAAATGTCTAGGAATCCTAGAATTTCCTTGACCCTGTGTTGTAATAAACTGTGAGTTATGACACTGTGTTGTATAGCTCATCCGAAATCGATCACAAGAAACTGACTTGATACTAGACGAAACGCCTATAATAATTAATAATAATAATATGGTCAATGTAGACAGTATTTGGGATGTCTTCTAACGAATAAACGTTCAAAATGTGTAGTGAAAACGTTCTTGTAAACCATAATCGTTCGAGACGAACTTCTGTGGTTGCACAAAAAAAATATAATATATATTATGTTCATTCTTTTTCTGTGCCACGAGATAATAACTTGTACAAACAAACATAATAATATTATGTATTATGTTATTTATATTGTGTATACTTTTACATATTTAACCAGCCACTCGTGGCTTTGTATAATAAAGCATAAAACAACTCAATTACATGTGTGACAATATAATATTTTAAGAATTGTGCAGGGGATCGAGCAGGGATAGTGTACCTGTATTAAAGCACACAACTCAATCGTGGTGTACATTTTATTGTCTTCGGCACATGCACCTCAAAATGAATCGAATCTGACTTTGAGGTTTTAATGCACATTATTCTAATAAAAAAATAACACTATTTTTTTTTGTAAAATAAATTTAATTGTCAATCAATTTCTGTCTGTGATAGGTATTATCAATGCACTTATTTGCATCCTGCTTGCGACTCCTTTAATACACAATTTAAGTAAGATAAACATAAATTAAGTACACAAAATGTGTCAACTTGATCAGCCAAGGTAATTTTGTATTCAATTCATAATTTATTCAAGTTATAATGTTATAAATCGATTTATATAAGAAGAAAATAGAAATTAAGTCTTGATCAAAATGAGTATATCCACATACTACACGGTGGTCATTATTAGTCATTGAAATAATGTAAAAATAAATAATGTTAATGATAGTCTATTTGTAAGCATCGTTGTGTAGTTCAAGTTTATCAATAACTTTAAATGCTTAAGAATAATATCATAACATAAGATTTTGAAAATCATACTGTAAGCCTTCAAGTTCCGACTAAAAAAGTGTTGTTTTAATTTTAATTATATATTATGCATAATGGTTAATAAAAAATTGCTATTCGCACTCGATAGAGCTTCAGTGGTTGACGCGGACGCCGAAAAGTAATCTTTTCACCATTTATTCTCTTAGAACTCGTACTAAAACTAAATGTCAGCATGAGATATTTTTTTTTTTAATATATCGGTTTGGATGTTCACTGCAATTACACTTATTATTAATAAATTATTATTATAATAAAATGTGATTTTAAAAAATGTATTACCTACGTTGCATATTTAAAATATGCAGAATACTTATGTTATACAATTTTCAGAAAAGTTATTGCAAAAACCCATGTCGAATTTATTTTGGTGAAAAATTAATTTCTATGACAGTGTATAAGATATTGAATGTGAGTTCAATTTTTGATACTGCAGTAGGCGCCTTAAATAGCTTGTACAACAGACGGGCGCAATTTAAATTTTATCACGAAAAACGCCTTTTCTTATTATTTACTTACCAGCTATATACCATGTATATAAACACAAATATGTATAGCTACTAGTGGTGTAAATATGAAATTATAAAGTAGCTATGGTTAAGAAAGAAAAAAAAACTTTTGTGATTTATTGTACATGCGATTTACATAATATAATATTCAAATGCGTTTGGAGTCAATAGGTAAGTCCTAGGTATAACAATTCTTTAAGCAAGTATTATATATTTCAGTTACCTATTATTATATAACAATATACCTAACATGATTTCAGATTTGATTACATTATGTTTCCGAACCCAACCAAACGAGGAAAATAAAATGAAATATTATTATTTTTATAGATTGCTTTAAAAAATTTAAAATAACGTAATATTTAGCACAAAAAACAAGCGTACATTATTTTCTTTTAGCATAACATAATATAAATACCCACTGATGCAGAGTTGCAAAACGGATTAATTTACGGTTCACTAAAACGTCTAAATACTCTAAAACATAATGGTGACCAATCATGTGCCACTAAATCGTGCTTAAAAGAGACTATAGCTATTGATTGATATTAAATATGTAGGGTGATTTTTCATTTGTTAATTTGTTCAGGCAACCCGGCATGAGTTATTTTTATTTATCTCGAACCACAGTTATTAGCTCAGTAAATTTTCCGGTTGATAAGAAAATAATAATTTTAAATAGTTTGAAGTAATTGTAAGAATTCAATTTTTGAAAATACTTCTAATTAACTACAATTGTTTAATATGTTTTACATTTTTTTTTCCGATGACGTCCTATATATTTTAAATTTTATAATTCGAAACAAATTTAAATAATTACTCCTTGTTAAGGGGATTTCCTTGGTGGGTCTAGATTGCACATTAAAAATATCGGTTGTGTCTGGATTCCGTACCTATATCTACTATTCTCTGTAAAAAAACAATTTATACCCATATAATGTTTTTGTATAGACTTGAAACTTACAAGCCGATAAGTCTATGAATTGTTTTTTTTTTATCAGGGATACCCAGACCAATCTAAATCATCCGATGGCCGATAAACGGGTATTAAATAGCTGCAGCAAGTGTATGACTGTGGCGAGGGTTGGATGTACCTAAGTTTACAAGAAATGGAAAAGGAGAAACCCGTTTACCGACTCTCTGCACTGCAACTGCAGTCCGAGAGATTAATCATAATAATGTTATATACTTGAAATTATATTTTATAAATCTAAAACCATAATATAATATCTCCCAGGGCAAAATAAATACTACTGACTGTATATACTAGACACACACACATTTATATATATAGGTACCTACGCACAGTGTGTTATTAATAATACACTTTACAGACTAATAATATTACTGTGTGCGAGTATACGTCTATTGTACGTTTTCAGTACGACTTAAGCGAGACTGATAAATTATCGCTATCAAGGCAGACACTACAACCATTCATTTTGACGAGGATTAGGTTCATTATTATTTGTCTTATTGATCAAATGTTGTTCAACAGAGTTTTCATTTTAATACTCGTTTGTGAGTACTTAAGATATTCGCACAATCACGCAAGAAAATCGAATATAAATTATAAACTTACTGTTTACATAATAATTGTAAATAATGAGAATAATAATAAAAAAAAAAAATCACTCAAGTCTCTTAATGACTGCTAAAGTTGTAAATTATAATTAACTGTACAAAGATGATTGTGTTTGAAAGTTTCACGAAATATACAATAATCAAACATTTCAAGAAATGTTCAACTTTGCAGTACAAGGAAAATCTTTTTGCATGTGTAGGTATAACGATTATATTAACATATTTTTTTTTAGCTTGATGAAATGTAAAATATAAATAATTGGTAAATTACTCAATAAACTTTTACATAATACAATGGAATATTTACAAAAGTATACAAATGTATACAATTTTACGATACAGTTTGATTACTGATCAAGTGGAATCAACGGACAATGGTAAGACACCGAATTATATTATATTATGATGGGTAGGTAGGTATCCGAAATTTTAAATTTAATGTCGTAATATCGTATAGTGATTGCAGTGCAACTTTCAATTTCTTTAATATTATAATTACTTAAATATTTTGTTGAAAATGATTTTTATATATACTATTCTTATTGGAGATTAGTCTGTGATAATAGTTTTGGCAATCACTCGTTGTGTCAACTAATTTTTCAAATCAATAGGAATTATACTCATTCATTTTTCATCTGTATAAAATCATATATTGTTCGGTATCTAGTGATTAAACTAAAAAATAATCAATGAGTTAATAGTATTAACTATTTTTTTGTCTTATATATGTATATGTATATTACTTGAATTTAACTGAACTTATTATTTAAAAAAAAAAAAAAAACTGAAAAAAGTAAAGTTAATTGGACAATTATAAATTGAATAATTTCAAATAAAGATTCACATAAATCAAACATTAAATATTTACCTACTTGTGGTATCGATATATTTTTTTAAATAAATCAATATATTTAAGCAAAATATCATAAATATTATGAAATAAGTAAACAATTCTATATTAATAATAATTTGTTCTATGTTATTACAACAATATGAATTCAAACAAGGGTCTTGCATATTTAAACGGTTATTATATGGTTGATAAAACTGATATTTGGCTTTTCATCAGTGCTTATAGCTATAAAACGAGAAAAACAAAAGAAATACAATGTTTAAAATTGCTCACACGGAATATTTTTAACTTCAAACACTATATTATACCCGTAGGTATATAAATTGTATAGGAGATATTATTATTATGTATCATCGAGATTGCACTCGTTGATTCGTCGCTTTGTCAAAGTAATAATATTTATCGATCCAGCGTGCACGGAAATAAATCATCATACTTATTTACCACGTGCAACACCTATAATATAATACAGCCATATTTTAATATTAATTTATATACCTGTACCTACGGACGCGTTTTATACTTTCATACATAGATACGCCCGTATATAATAAATAATAATAAGTATTGCGGCGGTTCGGAGATCGCGTAATCAACCTTCCGTTTGCTCATCACATGGATAAGTGCACAATACAATTTACACCAGAGACGCGAATTTTACAGGAAAAAATATTCCGAGGTAAATAATAATTGTACCCACGTGACTTGCATCGAGTGGAAAAATTTGATTTCTAAATCGTATAATAGTATCTCACCCGACACGCGCCTGTCGGGTTGAAAATAATTAATACCGTTAAGTAAGTAAAATAATATTATACTATAATACTATAGCATTTCCCCGTGCCAATATATGATATTATGTCTAGTACAGATATCAAGTTAAGAAAATATTATAGAAATTATGATTATTTTGATTTGCATAATAGGAAAATAAAATCTGGACGATGATACCGCAAAGACGAAGAGCGGCAAAATGGAGGTTTGATTGCAACTATTGTGTACCTATAATATTATAAGTCCTATAATGCTCGAGCCGGGCCTTCAATTATATCTCCTAAATCTACATAGTATATTGTATACAGAGACACAGAGTGATTCACCAAGCATGAATTGTTCGTCTCCAATAATGAAGTTATTCAAAATCTGATTTTCGGAATCATTAAATATTTTTAAAGACTGTGTTTGTTCAAATTCTAGAGATTTTTTGTACTACTTATGAGGAGTGTTTGTAGAGATACAAAATTCTAATTTTCAAGTCCTTTTCTACAGTAAATTATTTAGTGGAAAATGTTTCTGAAAATGTTGACTAACCTGCAAAACTAAAATGTGAATGAGTGGTTTTTGAATTATTTAACTTTGTGTAGGCACTAAGGTTAATAGATCCATGATAATGGATTTGGTAGTTATGTGGACTATGGTAATGTTAAAGTTATAATAATTTGTATCAATCTATTAAAATTATTTATAATTTATAAAAATGTTCCAAGTATAATAAATACTAGATTCTATATTACATATTATAATCCATACTCCTTGGCCACTGACTTCAGCTATCAGCCCGTTTATAATTTAATATTAGTGATTATATTTATAACTTCAAAATGTCTATGTGTGTACGCGTTTAACGTTTGATTAAGTTAAACCAACATCAACATTTAAAAAATAATGTCACTAAATCATTTATAGTAAAAGAGGAGCGTTCTCATTTGAAAATCAGACGTTTGGATCACTAATCAACTCTAGTAAAAAAAATCTCTAGAATTTTAAAATATGGTCTTTATAATTAAATTTGAAAATTCTAAAACTCGAAATTCGAATAATTTCATTATCAAATGAAAAAAAATAGTATAGGGGATGAGCATGCTTTTCGTTTGGTAGATTACCCTGTATACCGGCACGTTATATTATGCCCACGTTTGTAAATTGTTTAAATAGGTATTGTTGAGTTAGATATGTAGATTTATTTTAAATTATACTGGTACTAAACTTACAATCGATATTGATGATTTACAATGTATCTATTGTGAAAATATGTTTTTATATTCGGTGACATTCGTCAGTCTTTTCAAATGTAATTCTAAAAAAATAAAAACACAATGGTTTTAGAATGGAGAAAATTATTCATTTTACATGAACTATGTACGAGTTACGACTCGAGCAAACATAAAGTTATACCCCGGATAAAAGAATTGAAATTAAGTTTGGGTATAGATTGCTCAGTCACAATCTCGTCATATCTGGACATTGTTGGTACCTATACCTAATATTATGTATTTATGTTATTGAATCATATTGAAATAAATATATACATAACATAAAAATATGTTTTATTGTTGTAGCTATAGTAAGTTTTATTCTATCACTCAAGACTAACATTATTGTGGTTTATTTACTAAACATCATAGTATTAATACATGTAAATGTGAAATGAGTATAATACACTAGTATAGAGTCAGATGTACCTATATTCAAACTAATTCATCCTTCAGCTGTTCACAATATTTTGGTGGCTCCCAAATAATTATTAAATAAAATAAAAAGGTAATGTTCATAATATGTTGGTATAATAATATGTAAGTATATTTCTTTATAATATTATAAACATCAACTAGTAACTTCAGAACAAAAAATAATTATTTATGCATTTAAAATCAAAACTAAATGTTTTACGTTTAAAGTAAAACATAAGATATTGAATTAGATACTGATATTAGAATATTTTTAACGAGAATTATTTTCAGGAGTAAAAACTTGCGAGAAGTTAAACTGATTTTGGAAATATTGCTTGAAAAACCTTAGACGAAAAAATACAAAGGTAAATAAACAATCAATTTAAGCAATACGCATGCTAATCATATTATTGTATTTTAATAACATTTTTTCTTCAGTGCGCTTTTACCCAAACACTATATTACCCACGTTGTATAGTATGTAGTATAGTTTATATTTATGTAAACAGTGGTAACCACTAACCTGTAGCAGTATCAGTGACTATAATATACTCATACTCATATATAGAGTTATAATATTAAAATTATAATTTAAATAAAAATTTGGTAATAAAAAAATATCTGGGTTTATTTGAAGTCCATTATCACGTGTATTGTACTAATTAATAAGTAAGCATATAAAATAACACGTGGTTGCGCGTGAAAAAGGGGTTAATTCATTAAAATCAAATTTTTTAGGAGAGCAAAAACAAAGTCAAATTAAATATGCAAGATAAGGTTTTCAACAGTTAACTTAGTTCATGACACCATTAAAATCTATAAGTTCTGTACTACAAAATGAATGAGCTTTTGTCAAAAGATATATGTAGGTACCTATTCGTGACATAACTCTTGTAGTAGATAAAAATTGAGTTAACACTAAACTCGCATTGAAATAATACATTCGATAATACAAATTGACTTATATCTTTTGACACAATGTACGTAGTTTCTTTTTCTGATATAAATTTTTTTGATATAAATAAAACATTTTACACAAAATGTTGACTTTGAATCCCCTTTTTCACGAGCAACCGCGAATAGATATCAAAATATAATGTATGCACTAAACGTAATAATCTATGGATATATTAATCAGGTAATTATGATATTGTAAAAGTAATAACCATGTACAAATGCGACCCTTGGTCGCAATGGTTACAGATCGCAACTCGTAACTCTAAATAATATAACCACACTGGTTTTGCGGTGACCGAACGAATGCCGCCGGCGCGCAGCCTACGGTCACAGTGCAAAATGCATTTATCTGCAGCGTGGTGCAGCAGGGCGCGGTGCATCGGGGCGCGCGCGCGTCAGACCGAAATAGATCGGTACCGATTTAACGTCGATTCTCGATCGCACGCAATCATTCTTTTATTTTCGTCTCCGTCCGCCAATCCTCCCCTCTTTCCGTCGCTTTTTTATCGGCGGATTTTTTTTCCCCTGTCTTTCCTTTTCTTTTCTTTTCTTTCTTTTGCCTTTTTTTTCCACTATAGAGCTGCACATGACGACGATTTGCACACGAGGTGTTTGTCAGCGCATCTGCACCGTCGCCATCGACGTATGCCAAACGACGACGCAGCGATTTATTTATTTGTTTATTTTTATTTATATTCTTTTCCTTCTCTCCTCTTCTCCGCTATCGTCCGCTTTCCATCAAAAGTCAATGAACGCAAAATCGTTGCCCGTGGTAATGCGTATGTGGCCCGCGTACATTGAGTTTTATAGTTAGGACGCCTATAGGTATCTACCTACAGAGTGTCACCCGATGCGCGTTGGACCACGTCGCATATTTGTGCACCGTGAGATCTTATTTCAGCGATCTTTCCTCCCCTTGGATTTTTTTTTAATTTTTGTTTACTTATGTGTACTACATACGTAAAACATGGAATGAAAGACATTTTTGCTAGCTGCAGACACGATTTGAGATATACTGATTAGCCATCGGCTTTTGGCAATGTGATACATTGGTACACCTATATGACCGTATATAATATAATATTATATTCAGTTAGCAAACAATTATGTACTGCACTGCAAACGGTAATATTATCATTCATATAATATCTTGAATAAGATAGTGTATATTGGTAAGTAATATTATAAAGCAGATTGTAGGTATACCTACATACGCGTACAGTATTGACGAAACTTTAATATCACTTCACTCTATAAAATATTAAGTATGGTATATAGACCAAACAAATAACATTACAACATTTTATAATATTATAATATTACACGACATCAGCCCAAAAACTATCTAATATTCATAATACTATAATATACCTAATATATTATATTATCTACCTACATGTGATTGCAGGTTTTACACAATGTTACTGACATTATATTATACGTATAATGAGCAGTCTAAATGCACACATTGAATAAATGCATAGTGAATTTTGCAATTTAATATAGTGACACCAGAGGAAAAATACTTTAAAAATTATATTTATAATTTATATAGCTACATGTAGTATTTGGATCAAATAAATTCGAGATAAAAAATACATATTCAAATTTAATACCTAATACGTCTATAACCAATATATGAATGTAATTAATTATATAATATCATAGAAATATAGTAGTATTTGAATAAAAAAAAAATATAAAATTATAACTTTAAGTTATTTGAATAAATTGACGGTTGCTTTCAAAAAGGATAATTTTTTGAAATTATGTTTTGAGAATTTTGAGCTTTAATGAAGTTAGTTATTGAACATATTCGTTTAATCGGGTCTAAGGAACAAAAACTTGTATTAAAGGAATAAGAAAAATCATTATTTATGGTTAATTTGTGAGGAAAATCGGATAATTCGCTCTGCTAGATAGGACATCTAACCTCACCATATCACTATTGAGTAGGTCATGGATGTTTTAAGTGTGCTGTTGTTGAGTTAAATGAATCATTTAATATGAAAAACGATTCGGAGCAGACAGTCTGTCATCAAATTTTTCTAAAGATATTTTATATTTGTATATCTTATTTTAATTATCTATTAGTATAAATATGGTATAGGCATTAGTTTACTTGATTACACTAATATATTTTTAAAAATGTATTATGAATATTATTTTCGATATTTTTAATGGTGGTCTGTAAAACTTTTATGGAAACTTGTACTCAATTTTAAATACATATTATAACTATCAACGTTGAATATAGTATGTCATATATTTTTATCTACAAAATAATTTGTCAATTTTTGTGATTTTTACGATTTTTGTTAAAATCTGAACTTCAAACGCTTATAAAAATTAATATAAATTTACGCTCAATGTTTTTTTTTATTCTGAACAGAAAAATTTTCCTTAAATTGTCAATCTTATAGGCGCGCATAAACATTTTTATCAACATTTGTAGAGAGCATTTAAAATAAGTACCTGAAATAGTGCCAAAGTATTTTATAAAGTATACCATATCTTTATAGAAAATGCTATTATAATATTTAAAGTCAATGTTCAAGTATCTATAATTATACGTCTTTGAGTAACAACAAAATATCGAAATCAGATTTGTCTAAAATTTGCATTGCGTAAATATCCCCGTTTTTCTGTAAATATTTTATACATTTTTCATTATATTATTCAGTATTTTACGCTGACATTTTTACTTTAACCCACCCACTCTCAAGTAACAACTAGGTCATCTTTTTTTTACGAGGAACCACCTTCGTAGTTGACGGTTGAAACGTTTTATCTGCTCCAAAAGGTGCATGGATAGACTCAAAAACATTTCTTAAAAATGTAAACACATGCCATTGTAAAATAAAAACATGTATAGTTTCACTTAGAATCTACAATTAAAAGTACTAAGTGTTTACTTGGATTGTTTTGTTATTAAAAAAAATACTATAACTCACTACTCACTAGGTAAATACTAAATACAAGTTGAATTTAACAAACGTACCTATATATAGTACTTAAATACTGCTCATCTCTGGTGACTGTAGCAATCGATTCTGATTTTTTTTTAATATCCATTAGGGTAATTGATCTTATAACGCCAGTTTTACTCACGGATTGTGTGCGTTTTGTTTTTAAAACACATAGAGCTGCAAATAAAATGTCTGTGCGTGGGCACGATCTTGATCTTGTAGGTATCCCAGTCTACTTATATTTACTATTATACTAGATAAGCAACTCGTGTCATCAATGAATTATTTTTCACCATTGTGATATAATATGGGAGCATATTATTATTATAAATACAAAAAGAATGTATGGAGTAATATCAAGACATAATATTGTTTTGCTTTTAATTTTATTTAGAAATATTTAACAATTCTAGTTAAATTAAGAAAATAAAAATAACGTGTATAACTGCAGTCTCATTGTTGATAAGTTAAGCTGGATTGTGATGATCAAAAAGTGTTGTTTAACACTAATTACAAGAGCATCAAAAATGTTGGGCTTTCTAAAAGTTTTCTTTGCAATTTATTAATAATAATAATAATTATAAATGTATAAAGCTTATGAACGAATAAACTGAATAAATCAATAATAATAATACGTCATGTACACTGCAGATTGGTATACAATTATAAATAAATACGTAGTTAGCTACAGATATTATACTGTAAAGAACATTTTATTTAATTACATTATGCTGTCAAACTATAAAAAATAATCGTTTAAATTTGTTTTACTGAGGCTTCTATTTATTTTTCTTTCGTTTACGTATTTCTATTTCATTGAAATTATTTGATATTTTTAAAAATTATAACTACCTACATAATAAAAAAAAAATGTTTTAAAAATATACGAACATTTTTTAAACATTCAACAAATGTATAATATATAGGTACAATATCTGTAATAAATAATATTATACTATATTGTTTTATTTACTCGTTTTTATTAGTATAACGATGATTTAATGAATATTTATCATATTTTTTTTTTAAATAAATGAGCATTCATTATTATTATACTTTATAACAGGGTACTTTTACCTTTACACCTATGGTATTGGTCACATGTATATAGAATTGTGATTGATGATCACAAATAATGACCATGTTTCAATTTTGTATTTTAGATACATAAAATACAATAAAACAATTGTTTAGAACAATTGGAATTATAACTCACCATAGCTTATACTTAAATCAACAAAGAAATAACAAGCTATAATGAAAATGGTTTATTTTGAGATAGGTATTGTTTTTTCAAAATAAAAATTTGATTAAAATTACTATTACGGAACTATATTTATACCGTTTACAATACTAACTACTATAAGTACCTACGATATTTATAATGGCATGCAAGTTAAAAATATCTCGGCAGGTTACAACGTAAATATACATCTACATTTTACTGTGGGCTGAAAACTTAAGAAACTAAGTTAATGTTTAATTGTAACGATCAACGACTTAAGTAAGTTGTATGTACCAGATTCGTGATCGTGGTTTGAAGATAGTTCATACATATTCTACATATTAATATATTTTATCTTGTTTAATGTAATATAGTCTTATATATACCACATACGAGTAGATTGTCTTTACCTCCTCTTTACTCGATTATATAATGAGTATACATATTGTAATTTATTGATTAAGACGTTATATTTTCAGCTCTTAATATTCTCTTTAGTATTCGGTAAGATAAGCTTACATAATATGCATTATAAGTAGGTATCTAATATTGGTTAATAATTTTCAATGATAATAATATTTACTTTAAAAATGACTTAAATGTTTAAAGACGATAGAACTTTCTGCTTCTTAGGATGAATACGCCAGTGCCTTTACGATATAGTTTAAGCTAAAAACCAAACTTATTTATTGGACAAATGTATACCAGTTCAACTTTATACCAAATATCACCTAATAGTTGATATAATTTAAAATCAAGAACAACTAAAAACTGTAGAATAATCATTCAAAATTCTACATTTGCACAAAAGTATAATAATTGTATTAATAAAAAAAAGTTCTATTACCACCATGATGGCGAAACTTAAGGTAATATAATATTCTGCTTATTATTAGAAGTTAATTTACTTTGGAGAATTTATATTACCCAATACATAATATATTATTATACATGCATATTGCATTTATAGTTTATACACGTAAAATGTATTTGGAACTTCAATACGTTTCAAAAAGTAAAATCGCGTGACTCAAAACCGTCGAAACATTCGTGAAATCATCTAATCAAGACCGGAGTGCAATTGGAATGTAATAATAATAAAATCACTGACGTATATTACAGTTGTGATATGAACATCAAAAATCGTGTGTAATATGTATATACGTATTTACCTACGTTAGGTAATACATATAATATAATATTATGCACCTATATAATATAATATATATTATATGTTGTACCTATATATAGAAAAAAGCTTTTATACACAGTCAATGATAATATTTTTTCAAACTCGAATACCAAAAAGGCTTAGTAAAAAAAAATGCAATAGATTTTCGTTGACGTGTGCTCGCGAATATAACAATATGCAACGTTGTATAAATCATAATTAGACCACTAAGTGTTCCTTAAGTCTTAAGGAAATTATTTAAGCTCAGGTGCCTCTAATGTGAAGCTTCTTATTCGAATACGTATACCTTAGTTCTAATTTATTCGAATATGTATTGGGAATACAAAATAAAAGTATTCTTTACAAGACTGACAATGACTTAGGTACAGGTACACAAATATAACACATCGATCATTTTAAATTATAATACATATGCAAGTGATCTACGATCAAGCTACTGTCACCACGAACTGTAACCAGGATTTAAAAATAAGTATACGGCGTTGCACTTTATCCGTCGTAATCCAAATCATCAACCGTTAAAAAAACGCATGCACACACGCACACATAATACCTATATATATATATATAGACGATGCTCGAGTCGACCCTCGCGACTCAGGCTGGCGACAACTGTTTGATACATTGTACAGTGGTGGGGTAGCGTAACTTGAACATTTTGGCC
>WHPZ01585898.1:21057-32821 GCA_016617965.1 Macrosiphum rosae
CCCCACCCCCACTCATTATATAGGCTAGCGACGAGCAGGCTGAAGGAAATCGGATCGAACATTTTTGTTATTGGAACTATAAATGATTATTCGACTTTATGGTCATATAGGTAATATTACCTATACCTGCATATTATTGGTACTCACAGGAACAGATCATCTGTGTTATATGCACTACCGCGAACCCACGACCTTTCCCTTCTCCACTAAATATTATACATGTTTTCCTTTCTCCTGCAATTTTTTTTACTTTTTGGTCAACCCGAACAGTATTCATCATATAGATACAAAACTATAGGAAACCGAACATTTTTAACTTCAAAATAATCGAGTGCAGGGGCGTTGAAGAATAAATTTATCAAAAATGGGTTAAATATAAAAATTGTATATTTCTCAAGGGTTTGAGGCCCATGCTGATTCCGCCTGATTACGACATTATAGCGTAGGCAAAATATTTCCGTGGAGTACTAAAGTGTATGATATGTATATTGACGAATGTACCTATGAAATGTGTGACGTGTGTCAGTGTGTGCAAATAACAAGTTGTCAAAACAATTTCATTAGCTAATAACATTTTTTTCGTTGGGAAGTTGACTGTGAAATACATCAAAAACACAATCGCTTGCGTCAACCGATATGGAAAAAGATGTGTCGCATTTGTCTCAGTAGATGATGTATAATATATGAAGCCCACGTACCTAGCCATACATATCATTATGTATATTGTATATAATACAAATAAAGGCTATGGAGTTCTATACATTTTTCGACGTAGGAAAAACAAAAACCATCAAAGTTTTTACGGGGGCAAGCATCAGTGTGTGTGTTTAATTTTGTCATTAGTTTTTAAAATTTTGTACGGCGGTGCACATAGGTTAGACGTCAATATCAACAATATTATTCTACTATATTCCTTGCAATTGTTTGCCAAAATATTTTCGCTCCCCGTAGACTTCGTATAACTTCACTCCGGAAGAACATTTTTTGAAATTTGTGTAAGTACCTATAAAACATACGCCAGTATACTTCGCATATCCCATATATAGTTTAGCTGACCGTGTAATTTTTTATTTTAGGGCTTCTAGACAAAATCAAAGTGCAAGATTTAAGCTTGATGATTTACAAAATTATTTGGTTCTAGCCCTCTAGGTACATTCGGTTTTATATACTTCAATAGCTATAGATTACATCATATGTATTAAACATGTGGGGGTACCTATAAGCAATTTAAAAAAAAATTTAATCGTAATATATCCTTCGTTCGATATTTTATTTTAATAAAATATAATCCAGTAGATGTATAAGAAGTGCCGCTATAGACTTATCAATGAATTCAGATACGTATGTGTTTTTATAATACTACGATATTACTTGATTATTAACACTTAATTAAATTATGGAAGTGCACAAAAATAGATGAAAATATAATAATATGTGTTGACAGTGCGTTATATTATGGTAGGTATATACCATACAACAGTATTGGCAGTATAATAATATCACTAATATCAGTCTATATGTTCAATGTTTTGTTTTACTAATAAATGTCACTTTAATTTTCGAAAGAATTCTCCTTTTTATACATTAAATTTTAATTGAATAATTTGCATGCATGCATAATTAATTTTTTATCCAAACCGTACTGCAAAACGTTTAGGTACCGTTGAGAATAAATACCGTTATTTTGAAACTCATCGGTGCTTAATAATTAATATTTGTACTGCGAGGTCAGTAAAAAATAAAGGTATTATACACGCGGGTACATCGATTTGTTATGATACGTCGTTGGTACAGAAAATATATTTGACGTGAAACAGTATAATATTATATTTTTTCTCATACAGTAGTTTATACCTATATATAAATTATTATTGTTATTGACTTCTTTTTTTTTCTCGAATTTGCATATAATACATATTTCAGTTAAGTCCGCTGATGTGTAAGAACATATACTCTTTTTATTGTAGATATCATTTTTTTTTTCATTTTATATACATATTATACGCATATATTATATAGAATAAACGAAAATAAATAAATCACGAACTCGTTTTGGCCAGTTGTAGGTATATAGATCGAACACTATATACGTTCTGTATAACATAATATTATATATTGCTATATATATACGTTGTACACTTTTGCGGAAAAAATACAATGAAACTTGTACTATATGTATTATTTCTTTTGAAGAAACGAAAGATATTACGACTTTATTATATTTTAGTTTCGTCCATTGTTATAAAAAATATTTCTTGTATCGGCACCTACTCTGTTGATATTTATTATTATTATTATTGTTATTCGTAAACAGGTATTGACGTATCGCTAATCGAGCGCACATTACCGCAGTGTAGAATGTATATAATATTGACTATCTATACACTATGCAAATTTTCATCGATATCTGTAAGTCTCGTCGTTGAGATAATGTTATATAAGTATACTGTACTAGAATTTCTCGCACCTCAAATTCCCCCAAAAATCTAAAAATCGGTAGAATTTATATTTACATATATTATTACAAGTTTCTTTCAAAATAATATAATACCTGATCCATTTTCAACAATTACATAGCTTTGTAATAATTATATATAGCTATACATAGGTATATATTGTAATGTCAACATTAAGACTCATACTCGTTTATTGTGTAATTTAATGTTTTATGTAAATAGGTGATTCAAAGACGGGCCCAATGGCCAAAGAAGAGGCAACGCAGTAGACGTAGATACCTAAGTTTTTTTCAAACGTATTGTTAATATTCAAAATAATACGAACAAATGTTTATTTCCCTACCGAATTACCTATACATATATAGGTGTACACGTGTATCACAACTGTATCTCTTTTAAATCAGTGCAATGAGTAGGAAGCAACAATGGATGAATTAATATATAATATAAATGTGTGTCTAAATGCCGAGATATATCTGTGGTCACAGAATTATTATACACACAAGATTATACGAGAATTTGGGCATAAATAATTGTTTGTGCAATTTCACGTGGGCAAACTGGAATCTTATTTTAATTCCCGGAGTTTTATATAGTCAAATTTATGGCAATTGGCAGTTAATCATGTTGAAGACAAAAAAAGAAACCTCTTTTATAACTTTATACGCGTCTTGTAATAACATTTTACAAATTATATACTATTGTAAATCATAATGTTCTTATACTTTTTATAGGCTCAGATGTGAAGTACAATACACATCTACAAATTAATAATAATATATCGTTATGAATTACATTCTAATATAGTACACAATATATTGTTTCATGTGTACCTATTATCTGTATTTAATATGGATAAAAAAATTATTTTTATAATATTATTATTAGAAAACGAAGTGATAATATAGTGTCTAGTAATTCAATAAAATATAGTGTGGATTATTTAGATTTACAATTAAAAATACTATTTATTATTCGTATTTTTGAGTTAATATAATATGTCTCATACTATATATTATACCTAGTTATTAATGCGGTGTTTCATCCTGATAAAACCATTTTAATCTTAACCCAAGCTCTTATGTTGCATAAAATAAAAATACCATTTCTGTATATACCGCGCATACTATAATACTATACCAACTATAAGTCGTACATATTAATGCATTTTTTAAAACAATATTCTCTGTGCATTTTAGAACCGACCGTCGATCCGACTATTAAAAATGATGAATTCAAACACGTTGCGTTATTACGTTTTGTGCATCGTTATGAATTGAAAAAACATTTATAACAGAACAGTTTACGAACATAAATTACGATGTGCCACACGAAGGCCTTCGTTGTTATAGTTTATTGCACACACAGAAAAAAAACAATTTGTTTAAAAACTGACCTAACCCAATATGAACGGCAAATACGACAAAAATTACGAAAATAACTTTCGTGTTTTCATTTTTCTTTTAAATCATTTACGTTTTTACTTCCTATAGTAATAGGTACCTATAGGTTTAAATATAATATATATATTTAATATAGTATAATATATAACCTTAATTTAAGGTAGATATTTTTCATTGAATAAAAAATTCCGCATAATAATATATATATATTATAGTTAAAAAGTGTTTTAAAATATGTATTTAATCAATTACTTCCAGGAAAAAGTGTGTAAATACCAATTACAATATAATTTTACTCACAAGTTATAACTAAAAAAATACTTTTCTCTATTTTGGTTAATTATTAATATATGTAATATACTAATAGCTAATACAGTAATACACAAATAACAAATGAAAATTAATTATTTACGACTTATTAGTATCATATTTTCTAACCTAAGTACTTACATAAACGTATTATTATTATTACTGTATTTAAAATCAACATTTTAATTTAAATAATGTATATTTATGGTGGTTGAACCAAATTTATATATTTATGTAATTTGAAACATGAAACAATATATTATTCTGTAGCGATAACTAAAAATATTGTCTATTGCTAATTCTACACTACACAGGCGTTGGGCATAATATTATATACCTACTATGTACCAATACGAATGTAACATGGAAAAGATATATAAAACTTAAGCTAATTAGTTATTATAGTAGCATAGGAATTCAAAATATTTTGAAGATATATAAAAAAAAAATGCATAACACAAATGAATTATTCGCGGTTTTAATATACCTATTAGGTATAAATAAAATAAAAACTATAATATTTTAATTTGAAAAATAGATAACGTATACCAAGTAATATTTGAATCTATCAATAGTGGACTGGTTAAAAGTTGTAAGGAATGCTACTAAATTTAAAGGGCAAATAACGAAAATTGTTGGGGCAAATTTAAAACATGTAGATAATTTATAAAATATTAATATATTTTATTTTGTTTTGAAAAAATATTAATTATTGAATATACGTTAATAACATAAATAAGTACCAAGTTACAATTAACTTTCAATCAACATTTTACAATATTATAGATCACTAATAATCGCAAGTTGGTAATAACGATCTGCTGTTCATTAGGTATCTAGAGTTTTTAAATATATAATAAATAATATTAATTATAAAATATATTTTAGGGCAAGGGATGCTGTAGCATCCCAGCCAGTCCGCGCCTGAAATCTATTACTTATATACTGAATATTTTCTTAAATATATTTTATTTTGTCAAATAGGCCCGTTATTGATCACCCTCACATATTATTTCAATTGGTTAGATAATAGTATTCAACTGAAAAACCATACAAAGTATATGTACTGATAAAATAATAACGCTTCGTATAAATATGATATTAAGTAGGTAAGTATACCTAAACTAAAATCGATTGAAACATAGTCATTTTTTTTACGTTTTCATTACACCACCTACTACAACTCATCTATTATAGTTTTAATATTTTTGTAGTATATATTATTAATTACTTACTAGGTACTTAAAGGTTGTTTTCAAAACATTGTTATTTGACATAAGTTTTTTTCTAAATATCGGGGACGAAATTAAAAACTTAAATATGTACATATTTTATTAGATATAAGTGGTTATAAATTGTTTTCAATATGACAGTAATACAGTATCAATTGCATAATACATAATATTGTAAATCATAATTTATTACGAGAAACACAATAAGTTGAGAAGTTTTACTATATCAGCTCTTCAATATTTAATTATTTAAATATGTTTATTTTACTAATGAGTGTATAGTAATGCAGTTTATTCGATCACGAAAGTATTTGGTACAGTTCAAGATAGATTTCTATAAAATTTGAATTGTAGGGAGATAAAGATTTTGAAATATTCTCTATGGTCAAGCTCATCTTAACCGGTTTATATAAAACTAACAGAAAACAGGATTATCTGCTTTTTTAACAATTCAAAATAAACATCTGGTCAAAAGAATTTCATTATTTTATGTTTTTTCAATTTTTGCCAAAAATTAAGAAAGTTTTCTCTCTGTACTGTTACAACTACACACCTACATGGTACACACGACTATACATAATTACAGGTAAGTCAATTAGAAAAATAATTGTCAAAACAATTTAAATCACTGAATTTTTTTTTTAAATATAAAGAAACAAACTATACTAAACTTACCTAAACATTTATAATTTCGAAGTAAATATTAGTAATTTAAAAGAATAGGTAGTCCAATAGTATGCCATTTTCTTCTTGTTACAAGTACCTATGTATATTATTAATAATATTAACAAATAGTAAAAATATTTTCTTGAAGTACTATTTATTATTAACGAAAAAAGTTTTAGTTCAAAAAACCTTTCAACTTGCTCATTTTTACCGGTCTAGGTAGCTAGACCTAGACGGTATACAACATGCGTAGGTATAATACTATAAATAAAGCTCATACAACAATGAGATGCTTCGATTCAAAATAAAAAAAAAAAATAAATAAATGATAAGAACATAAATTTCAGCCCACAGTAGAAGAGAGAAAAAAATAAATATTTAAATTCATGATAAATACCTTCATTATAATGTTCGAGGTAAATGTTTTCGTGCAAAAAAATAATTTAATAAATGTAAAAAAAAATAACAAACACTAAGCACGCGCTCGCGCGCACAGACTCACACACACACATACACACAAACAAAATCAAAAACAAAATACAAATAGGTACGTACTGCGGTGTGTTGCGTCTATTTATACGACAATGTGATAATATATATTAAATTATTATTGTTAAACATGTGTAATTATTATTGTTTTATTGTTGTTGTACGCGCGTCCGCTGAAACGTTTGGTGTCCGAGATCCGTACGACGGATAAAAAAATTTGAAAAAAAAAAAATTTGAAAAACCAAAGAGCGGGAAATCGAATATATTTTTCCGGCTCAGGACGCGAACTCTGGAATCCCCGAGAGCGCGATAAATATCCTCGTGTACGATGTATTATAAAAAACGACTGTCGGCACGACGACGACGAAATCCGGGATCGGGGACACGTGACACGGACCAACACACGGCTGACTGAAGTGAAAATTGTTGCGCGCGGTGGCGGCGGCGGCGATGCGATGCGATGCGATTCGGATTCGCGCGGTGCGAAAAAATCCGCCCCTCCCCGCTCCCCACCAACTGCGAGCGAATCGTACGCGGCGGGCGGGGTAGGGGACGACGGCGGCGGCAGGTATATAATATACCATAATAATAATATTATTGTAGTGGGATGAACATAGATAAATTATAATAGCATGCAATTGTAACCGTTATTGTCATGACCACCATGCCTAACCCCCGCTCTGTTTTGTTTTTTTTTTTGGTTGGGTGGGGGGTGGTTTCTTAGAGGGGTGACGGCACTTGGCGCGCGATCGCGTACTATGACATATATTAGATGAGAGGCATCGAGTACGGTGGCCGTTACTCACCTCTGCGAGCGTCTCGTCGATGCTGTGGCGGCGTCGGCGCCGACCGGTAGACGCCGAACGACTGTCGTCGTCCGCTGCAGGACGGCGCGCGGCCCGTCGTCTGTGCTCTCGGCGGACGGAGACTCGGAGGCGGCGGCGTCGGTGGCGGCAGAGTCGTTCTTCGGCCGTGCCGGTTTACACACTGTACCGCGGCGACGGCGACTGAGACGACCGGAGCGCGAGACGTGTTGCCATGCGGAACGTTGACGGGACACTATTATTATTATTATTATTACTATTAAAATAATAATAATACCGTACCGCGTAAAGAGGTGTACCATACGGGCGCGCGTGGTGTCCGTCGGTACGGCTCGCGGCGGCGGCGGAGTCGTCACGTCATAACTAGACGACGAGGAAGCGTGACGTCACAGTTGTCGGCTGGGGGGCGCCGTATATCGATCGGACCCGGCTCTACGTCACTGCTGCCCGACGGAGCGGGCGGCGCGGTCGTTGTATTATAATAATAATAATAATAATAATAATAATAATAATAATATTATAATACATATTATTATTATTATTATTATTGCTGTAGTAACGGTTCGACGACACGTCATCGACGACGCCACCAATGCCGCCGCCGCAGCCACCACCACCCCCGACCGTCGGCGTGATTCTCTTTCTGAGGAGGTTGGGGAGGGTTTAATCACGTTGAGTGGGGTAGGTTTTTTCGCGTGCACAATATCGCCGTTATCGGCTTCGGGGTCGCGACCGACCGGCGGGGGCAGCGGGAGACGCGCCGACGATCGTTCGGAAAACCGCGACGCGTTGAATACCTATATACCGGCAATTATTATTATTTTGTTATCGATATAATTCCGCCGTCGCCGCCGCACTTACTGTTTAATAATGATATACACCTACGTGTCTGCGAGTATATATTGTAATCGCAGTGGCATAATAATGTCTAAGTTCACTTTCGAGTTTGTCCGTATATATAGGTACGCGTTATTTGTATAAAATACCCGGCAGCGGTCTGTATATACGTGTTATATTATATAGGTAGGTATAGTAAGGTGCCCACCTAATTTATTACACATCAGGCCGTATATCAACGGCGAGAAATCATCGGTAAACCGCGATAGATGGGAATATTATTTATACGCACTCACACATACACACACACACTAATAAAAAAAAAATATATATATATATTATTATATAGTATAATATCCGCCGACTGCAGTAAAACGGTCTTACCTGTATATAGCCTTTCGTAGGTAAACATTACGATTACGCTATTACTTATATACCGTCCGCACTTTCGCAGTTAAATGCCGAATGGCCTATCCGAACGCGACGTCCCAAACAAAACAAATAAAACTCCCCTATACTTAGATTGTTTTAATATTATTTACGAACCGATAGTAACGAAAAAATAAAAATCATTATCATCCATCTATATAATAATACCCGATATTGTATTAAAATATGTGCTTTTACTACTAATTTGAAAGTTTCGAATATATATATATATATATACCCAACGAATTATTATATTTTACGGGTTTTGTGATTCGTTTATTCTCGTTAGATTTATAGGATTTATGTTTTGACGTGCAAAAAGATTATTGAGAATTTGTGACGTACTGGTGCTTATCATATAGTTAGTGCCAGTGTGCACCTAACCTACTAGTATTTTATACTGTATTAATTATATGATGCATGATATGATATTATTGTGAATTGTGACACTGTGAATATAATATATTAGTTATTACCATTCATTTAGGATCGAAAAAAACTCGTTAGAAACTATAGGTTTTAATTAAACTTAAATAAGTCCTGCAACGGTTATGATCTTATAATGAATAAAACGCGTTAATTAAAATTCTCCGATAATTACACATTGGCTGTAATAGTGATCAGCCAGGTATGGGTGTGCGCGCGTTTAATATCAACAATATTAGCAGTCGTCTCATATTATAACGTTTTTTATTTGCAAATGTGTTTCTGAACTAAAAATGTAGACGATGGTGGTTTAATGATTGACAAAGTACACAACACTATTTAGCGTACAGTAATATTTTATTCAATCCCATCGTGTAAAACATAATAGTATATGTATATCTAACAGTCATGTTCTCACGGCGGTCATGAATCATGATGTTGCTACAACTTGCATTTACTGCATGTGTAGATTCATAATAATATGTTATAGTGCCGTTGTCACAAAGTCATAGATTACTATTCATGACTACTTATACGTAAAACTTGAATAATGACAGTTTGTTGAACGTTGAACCTATCCGTTAAGACAAGACGTGTTGAATATGGGTAGCTGCGCAGTGTTTTCATTATTATTAGAATTATAATAATATCTATACAAGTCGTAGATATCGAATAACTATTAGAATTTCTAGTGAAAAAAAATATATATATATGATATAACGGATAGAGCGTATTGAAGTATTCCGGTAAAGTAATATATTGAATTATGCTTTTTATAGTTGCAGTAGTATAATATTATTATTATTATACGATGTTCATTTATCCTTAAGAGATTTCTCCAATGTATCTCATCGTATATAATATATATATAACATAAATCTATATAAACGCGTCTGCTGGGATCGATCATGATTACATATAACGCTCAGCACATAAAATGACGTATACCAGTTGCGCGCTAGACTTTAATCGCACATGGTTCAATGAGCTCAAAGTTCACTTCGTGAATTATGGGTACTTAAATACCAATAAAATGTATTTTGCTGTATACATTTACCGTACAGGGTATTGACGAACAATGCGTAAATATCGATTATGGAGTGTTATAATCAAATAAAAAATAATATATTATAATATATACGTTGAAAAAAATCTTGTAGAACGAGTGCAAAAATTATGAAAATACGTAGGTATACCTACGGCAAGTGAAAAGCAACAAGAATTGAATTAATATCGCACTATTATACACTGCACGCGTCAACTTTAGATGCATCATGCATATCATTATTGTTGGGATGTTTAATTTATTTGCATCGGCGCATAATATTGTAATATCTTTCCCGAAAAACCAATTGCGTCTCGTCAGCGTATATGATCATATAATAGACAGTATCGTCGTGTACAATAGGTACCTATATATTATGTATAATACAATATCACCTGTAATAATACGCGGGTGTGGAAATAAAAATTTGTAATTCAATTTCGCCGGCACAATTTTATACGATGTTATAAATAAATTGTCATCTATATTGATGCAAGCTTGTACGGTACACAGCCAAGCGCTTATTATTATTATTATTATTATTATTGTATTATACTGCGTCGTTTGAATATAATTACATCTGCCGACTTTTACCTTGTGCTGATAGCAATCTCATGATTTTTCATAAACAAAACCGTATATGTACGAACTGCATTAACGGGCCCGGGCATTATGTCTGGGATGTAATACATATAATACGTAAACCCGTTAAGCCACCCATCCGTGTTTTTTATTTTACGATTGTGTTTATTTTTTCGAAGTTTTTTTTTCCTTTTCCGGATATCACAATTTTTATGCCAATCTCATACACCGAGAATATTTTACAGCTGTTCAATTTGTAGGACAATATTATGGTTAACCGGTTCGCGATGCATCGCTATATGGCACTACAAACTATAAATCAGCAATAATTGTCAAATGTTTGTTTTTTCCTGTTTTTTTTTTTTTTTTATAGGTTTTAAGCATATCCAAATACTATACGAATTTCGATTAGGTATTTAGGGCACAGGTCGGGTATCTATAGTTATTTGAGCATATCATTATAAGTACGTACTTATCGGTACCCTCCCTATAGGTACCGACCATATATTATTATATATTAGATATAACATATATATTATATATTCACTCAATAATATTCTAACCGCCGTGCACCTAGACCAAAAAATGTCATAGTATTTGCACATTATGTTATTATAATTGTATGGAAGATTAAACCTAAAAGCATTATCGTAAACAACATAATCAATGCCGTAATTGCGGGGGGCAAAGGGGGGAACTTGCTCATAGAAAGTTTGTGGTTGGGGGGCAAAAGTATCATTTTGGTAACAGAAAACTAACACTAAAATAACAAAAAATACAATAACTATTCTTTCTTTTATTTGTTAATAAAGTAATTGAATTATTTGTTGGTTATTTATTTATTGTTCCCCAAACATAAAATATGTGTATATAATATTTATACTACTTAATTTTTAAACTACTTATAGCACCTTTTATTAATGACATCTTTAGGTAGGTACTCAATAATATTTAACAATATGGGTGTACCTGTTACCTACAACTTTTTTCTAAACCATAACATGAGTTTTAAGACTAAATCAGGGTGGGGGTCAGGGTTTTGATTATGGTGAATAAATTATATTGC
>WHPZ01585900.1:0-32143 GCA_016617965.1 Macrosiphum rosae
AAAAAAAAAACATATATATTTTTGTACGTGTTCTCTGCAGACGTATTTAGAAACAGAATATAGAATTTGACGTGTACCTACATAGGTAGTATGATATTATTATTTTGTTATTTTTTTTTATAAATGTCTTATATTTGTATTAACTGTCGACGACGGCGAGTTCTAGATTCAACTTTTTAGGCTTTAGCACATATATTACATATTATTATTGTATATTATATTTATATTTAGGTTCACAGGAACGGTTTAGTTCATACACCCAAATACAGTATAATATTATTGTAACACCTTTAAAGGAAAATGTAGGTACCTACAGCGCTACATAATATATTATTACATTATTGTCGACAACTTTTCTTTGTCGAGATATAGTTAGGAGAGGTTTACACATTTTGCCATCTGCATACATTGAAACTCGAGAGAGATATATTATATTGAATAGAATTATATGCAATTACCTATAGCAGTGAAGACAATTTAAGTACATTTGCAACAGCAGACCCTAGCAGAAAATTATCATTGTTAGGTACCTATATTAAATTATTTTATACAGATAATATCAATTACCTAGGTACTTTGTTTTTAAATTTTTTTTTTATTATGTCTGTTTTACAGCTAATTAATATTTTTTATGGATATCAAGTGTATAAACTATAAAGCCCCTGATTGCATTCATTTTTATTGAGACTTAATTCCCATCCCCAGAATTATGAGCCAAGTTACCGCAATGTATTTGAAACTCGTGGACACTAATTTTACATTCTTACCTACATGAATGTGAAATTATTTTTTTCTTGTACATATAAGTTATTTTTCTTAATATTTATGTATTTTGTAAACAGCTAGTTTAATGCGAAGAAAAATGTAATCATTTAATTATCATACGCGATAGTCCTATACCTATTTAAACAGTTAAGAGCACGCTGGATCTGGAAACCATAGTAGGTAGTCATTGCGTTATGTAATTTAAATAAATGTTCGACCATGGCAAATTAACCATTTTTTAATAAATATTATTATAAAAAAACTATCAAACTTAAGACTAGGTACTGATCAGTTCAATAAACTGCTTGTGTAAATAGCATCCATAAGGTTTAAGCCATTGTTTAAAAATTAAAACTTTCAACTTGCTTCGACGATTATTATTTTTAAAATAAGGTATAGGCGCTTATTGCAACACCAAAACAAAATCGATTAAATAATTAAAAAATTTTCATTGAAAGCCGCGGTGTTGCGTAAATAATCTGTTATAGTTAACTATTAAGAAAAGTATTGAAAATTTCCAATTATTAACATCAAATTACAAACTAGATCAAAAATACTACCAAAAACTATACACTATATTACACTAACGATGGTGATTGAAATTCTCTGTTCCAAAACGTGATGTCGGACATAAACAAACAATAATCTCACATAATTGTAAAAATAATACATTATTTTTCCATTATCACGATATAGGCCTGTACAATAGGGAGGTACCTACTGATATTGACAAATTGACCAATTCAAAAAAATTATAATTTAAATATTTTTATATTTTTTTAATAATAATATATGTTATGAAATTGCAACATATGGATTATCGGGAGGAGCAAAAACCTACAACTTTTTTTAAATATAAATAACTACAAATTGTAGAATTTAACCCCTCCAATAATTTGGACTCGATTTTCATCTATGTTTCATTATGACCTTTTTGATTGTATTATATAATATTATTCTAGATTAATGTAATTGAGATTATCCCGACATCCTTTAATCTAATCAACACACTCTCAAATTGCTCATGAATTACAGACAACTAATGTTTAGAAACAAAAACCGAGTTAAGCTGACTTCAGAGGATGAAAAATAATAATAGTGTAATAATTATAGGTCGAGTAAAAACAATTATTTCTTTGAATTCTGAAAGGAACGGACTTCATTTTCACAGGAACATTATAATTTCATCATTGTAATATGATAATATATAGCCGATATAGGTAATTATATTCGTATAGATATACAAGCTTTAGAGTGATATTTATTGGAACAAATTTTATAGAAAACATGATAGAAAAAGGGCACATAAATGTAATAAATTATATACCTACATAAAATATAAAAAATAATGATATCTAATTTTAGTAAGGAATTAATTGTGATGAAGTTTGTTGGGTTAGGTAATGACGTAGATATAATGTACGAACAGAAGACGTTAAATGTATAGAGAATATTCATCATCCATTCTTGTATTTTTAATTAAAAAAATTGTTTTCATTTATTTTTAATTAGAAAAAAATCTTGTAGAAGTGTATCTATGTGGGGCATCATGGACAGAGAATCTGCAGTGGACGGACGTTATATTGTATTGTACATTTGTACCTATATTTGTATAGTGAAAGGTGTCCTGCAATGCCTAAGTATTGATCTGATGATAAGTCTAAAGTTAGATTAAATGATGTATACAAATAATATATATTTATGATGTAAATAAGTATAATGTAACAGATGACGAGGAGGATAAGATGGAAATCAACAAGTCTTTTTGAAATTCTTATTTATATAGTCAAACGTCATACTTATACGGTAGACGTTGAGTACATATAGGCATACAACATTTTTAATTTAAAAAAAAAGTATATAGTTAAGGAATGTTTATGTTATTTTTTCGAACTCAAAATAGGTTCTGCATGTCAAAATGTCTAAGTAAAAATTTCTCAAGTCAGGGTCATTAAACTTTGGACCTATATAATATTATGTAACAAAAAAAGCAAAAAAGCTATACAGGTAGGTATCTAATATCTATAACAGCTATTACCATTACCTAATGTACAAACATATCTTATTCATCGCTGTTTAAACATAATGGGTTACCTACATATATGAATTTAAATTTGTGTATCTGGTATATTATTCACAAATGAGTTGTTTCTGCGTTTTAAGACATAGGTACTGTTATGTTAATATTGCATATACCTAATAATTGATATTTCCACTATCCAGTCGTACATAATAAACTTGTACCGATTTTCACATAATTGTATACACTATTCATTAAAATATTTTAGCATACCTAACAATAATATCACAATATCACATATTATAAAGTCCATACCAGTGCACAATAAACATATTATGTTTACCGTACTTTTGTTGTTTTGTCAAAGGTTTTTATGTGCAGGCTATATAATACGAGTAACCTATACCAATTATTTTGAGCGTTAATTTTGAACATTTATCTATATTGGCCCCTTAATTATTATGAAAAACGGTTCACAAATATTCCGCCATACCTATAATAGCCGAAGAAATATAATACGTGTGCCTATCGGGTTCATGATATTATAACGTATAACAAAAGGATAAATTATATTTCTGAATGTAGGTACACCTACATAATATTATGCCTATACATAACATTTTTGGAGCACAAATATTAATATTCTAATGGTTTTTTTTATTATTATTTTTTGATATTTGATCCCTTTTATTTTAATGAAAAGTTAATATATTGCTTTACGTAGGTAAATATTGCTATACATATTATTTCCATACATAAATTAGTTATATACTAAACGTATTGTTTTTCATTTACACAGGATTATTTTCATGTTAATTGATAATTATGATTATATTATTTTATTATTTACAAATTCTTAGATTATTTCAATATTCAAATTACTCACGTTATAAAAAAGAGCGACATAAAAAATAACTATTTTTCTGTTATTTCTTACGTAAATCAGATTTTTAATTAATGTCTGTCTGTGTCTGTAGTAATATTGAATATCGATATATTTGTGATAAATTGATTTAAATCGTTAGTCCATTACGCTGCATTTTAAATTATGTAGGTATTTAAAATATAGTACCTACCTAACACTAAAGATCGTAACGGGTTTTGTGAACTTTTTAATATCCTGTTAAAAGTTAATAAGGTGATATTAAACGATGCAAAATTATTTATCAAAATAAAAACCTTAGTTTTTATGGTAAAATCATCGATAGCTGGTTCTTCAATGTCGCGGAAAACATCCTTGTCGCTCATTGACATTATTTCAGGAGAGTTTTCTCCAAGTTCTCTTTGCAGTACTCTCTGGTCTATGACGTTTCCTGTCGTTAGTATTGGCAATAACACAGTTAAGACCGTAAGTGTCAAAATTATTCCATACGATAGGAATCCCATCTGTGTGGCCATTTTAAATATTCCTGAAAACCATTTTATGATTACTGATTAGTTAGAAAATGTTTAATGTAAAATCAATATCTACGTACAGTCAATTTGACCTTATAATGAAAAATTACACAGTCAAATTGAATAACTATTAAATAATAAAAGAAATATCATAAATAACTTAATTATAATAATATAGAACATGAACTAATATCTTAATTCGTGATTTGGACTAAGGTTTATTGGTTATTACTTATTACAGTTACCTACATAGATAAAATTATTTATACAATTATAAATATTAATTATACCTACCTAATTATATTTATTTCTAATGCGTAGATAGTAAAAAAGAGTAGTAGGTACTATAGGTAGTAAAAAATACAGAAATACATGTAAAGTTAGACATGGTTTGAGTGAGTATAAGTTTCTACTCAAGTCGTACCTACTTTAAGAAAAATAATTACAATTCAAATTTCTATTAATTTGCAAAATGTTACTTTTAATCTTAATAAAGGTGTGTATTATTTCTAATAATAATAAAAAAAACCGGGAAACGGGAGTAGCCGAGCGGATTAAGGCGTCGGTTGCGACGCACACCGGCGCCGGTTCGATGACGGCTGCGGGCGGCATTTTTCTTCAAGTTACGGTGTCCGGAGAGAAGTGCCGCCATCCCCCACCCGGGTAGGCAGATACCTACAACGGGTGCCCACTAAAAAATCTGCCAAACCAAAACACATGTGTTTAAACTTACAATACACTCCCCCACAGTAAAAACCACCCTATGGCCTAAGTTGCCGAGGGTTAATTAATAAAAAAAACTAAAAAATTAAAAAATCTTATATTATTTGTATAATTGTATCCCTAACCAAACAGCATTACCTACTATACCCACGTCCCACATATGTAACAAATGTTTAGCTACCTACCACTAACTAGTTTCTGTAACTTAAAGTCCGATGTAATATCTTAGATCACCCTTTCATCATTAATGTAACTTTCAAGTACACACAATTACATGTTTTGATACACTGAAAATAATCAAAATATTCAATTTTGTTTAAAATAGTAGGTAATATAAGTTATAAACTTATAACAATATTGTGCAACTATTAAATTATAGCATAATTTTTTAAATCATAATTAATTAAATAGAAAAAACATTATTGATTCGTATTAATTTTAATATTTAACACTAAATTAGATTAATTATTTAATTATATTTTTTTTAAATAATTGTTATTATTCTGCTATAGCAACAATGACATTGTGAATTGTAATGCAAGTTCAGCTGCAGTTAAGTTTGGTTTTTAAATATAAATACGTCCAATATCATTCTAAATAATTAAAAGAAACGTTCGTTGTATTTTAAACTGTAAACACATGACACGAGCGATTAGCGAATATCAATACAGCTCGAGAGTTGAGAATAATAATTTGCATTAATCTCTATTCCAAAACACCCGGGGCCGTAGGATACCTATATAATATAATACACACACTAAAACAAGTAATTCTCAATAACATTACCGAGTTCATTAAATCCATTTTTTTTCAACTTGCATATTAAATATTTAATTTCCTTACATGCTTACGCATACGTAATTAAAGAGTATTAATCTCTACATAGTAGAAAAATAAACGGTTGAGGGATTCGACCTTTGTCCATTAATTAAATATTCGTATCCATACGACGTGCCGGGGAAAACGAATACGAAATATATTTGAGATTTCCCTAAATCTAGATTAAAATATTAACTGCAAATTTTATAAAACATCCTTTTAATTTTTGAACAGTTCTCGTTGTCACATTGCATATATTACATTGTAATCCCTTGTACGCCAAAGGCATACATTAATGGGATTACCGATATTCCTGTATGGCAAACATATTCTTTAATACCAATTTGAACGTCACTTTTAATAATAATTATTACAATTTTGTAATAGCATCCTCCATTAAATACGTATGCTTTTTTGGATTCCTGGTAAAAATAATGAAGCTATATATATATAAGTGTTGTTGTTTTAATGATGTTTTTTTCCTCCGACTGAAATTCGTTTCGCTGTTAACAGGTTAACCGCTATAGCAACATATACCTCCCTGCCATAGCACGCCACGGTGCCGCGCCATTAAAATTATTAAAAAAAAATTAAAAGGGTTCTAGCTCAAGACCAGAATCATAATTCTAAATTATCGAGTTTTTAATATTCCGCTGTGCAGTTTATATAATTAAGAAAATCCTCACCATAGCGGCCACATGGAATAATACTCTAAACTCAAATCGTATTTATGTGTAAATGATAATATACATTTAAAAAAATCTTCCATGGGAGTAAACTTTTTAATTTTTTTGGTCCGATTGGTTCGTATAAAAACGATGACTAACACCAATAACCAACACCCTTAATAAACACTTTATAATCTGTGCTCCGTGGTATCGCCTAAATAATGATCAAAAAAGGTGCAGTGAACATAGATAATAACATCTTCTATTATCTATGACAGTGAACTGTTGATAAACTGATAAAAAGTGCTCTGAGAAATTCGTATGGCTGATCAATTGTTTCAATCGATGAAAAGTTATAAATACCTATCAAAAGTTTTCATGAAAATAATTGAGTGTGTAAAAAATATCGATTTGTTTGATAAAATAAAATTACAACTGTCGACATCTTTTACTTTTACGATACCTACATTTTGTGAATTGGTTATAACTTTTTATTATATAAAATTATATACCATGCATCCATGCATTATATTTTATTAAATGATTAGTTGATCGATTTCACTGTGTTGCTTAGTGTTATAATCTATTTATATGTCAAAACAGTCATTACTTATTTCTACTACCTATGTTTTAGTTTGCAGTTGTGTACCAATAGTACATAGCAATAGTATATAGCTTTATAGTTATTTCTACAAAAATTAAAGTCAACAATACAAATAAATACTGTCTATTATTTTAAAAGTTGATTCTATTAATTAAAAATAAATTGTAAATTGTAATATTTATTATTCTAGAATTTAAATCATTATTGCAGACTTATTTTATAAAATAAAATTACGTGTTGCTCTGAAATTAATGACATAGTAAAGTTTAGTTGTTAATTTATTTCATTTTAATCGTAAATTCCAGAAAACTAATCATTAATTAACTTGAGTCACATTTAATATTTATTTAATTTGTATATCCTTAATTTTTTTTAAGCAAAAATGTTAGTATTTTATTGAAGTCAATACTAAGAATAGTGTATATAGCCATAGGACCTATAAAGTTGATGAAGTTATATCAAGTGTAAAACTTTAAAAGATTATAATTGTCTTTGCTGAAATATTAGAGCAATTAAAATTTAAATGACTTTTTGTAAAGTATTAATAATATGAATATAGTTACTCTTATAAAAATGTTACTAAATGTACAGGGTGATTCACTAGGAAAGCACACTTACACTTTTTTCTTTAACAACGCATTTATTCAAATTCTGATTTTTAAAAAAAATGTTGTACAGATAGACGATATTTTCAAATATTTATATTTTTTATGTCAATAAGCAATGTCCTGCTGTGACAACACAAACATTGTATATTTCATATGATGATCACCTTTTTTACTGTAAATTATTAAGTAGTTTATTTTTTTTTTAAATTTTAATGTATATAAATCAAAAGTTAATGAATTATTAAATTAAATTTACTAAGGATAAGAGAGTTCATGATAATAAGTTAATTATATAAAGGCTACGATGGTTTTAAAATTATAGTAAATAACAATATATTAGCATTTTATAAAGGCATAGTTTGTAAAAATGTTCTGACAAAATATTACATATATTTTATATTGAATATAAAATCAATAATATTATTTTAATAGGTAGGTAGGTATAGTAGGTACATAGTACATACAATTTAATAACTTATTACTTAGAAACTATTCGTTCAGATTTCGAATTTATGTGATAAAAAAAAAAAACATTAATTTTATTAACCATTTACAATTACAAAAGGTGATTCTCATTTATAAATACATGTGTGTACCACTGCAGAAAATTCTATAAAATGGTATAAAATCTATATGCATAATATTCAAAATATTGTCTTTAATTATGAGTAATAAAAAAATTCCAAAACACAGAATTTAAATAACTGCATCATTAAAGGATAAAAGATGGATGAGCATGCTTGGGAAATCACACTGTAGATTATATATTGAAATAAAATATAAGATTGTTTATTCAATTTGTTTGTTTAAAAAAAACTAAAAGATTAAAAATGTAAAGGATTAAACGAACATTAGGGTTCCAAATGATTAAATTAATACATGCCAATCACTTATATCACTATTGTGTATCATTTAAAATGTACTGTATGAATTCGGAATTTTAATAAATGATTTAAAAGAAAGATTAATATTAAATGCATTCTTTTAGCAAAAGGTGATATGCTGAAAAATAATGTCTTATCATTTAACTTAGTCATTATTTAAATACGAACTAAAATAAGAGTACCTACCAGGTACCTTATTAAATTTGCAAGATTTCAAAAACACAAAAACACTCAATGAATTCTTTTTTTATATAAAATTGAAGAACTGTAGTCCATCGTCCAACTTTTTAAAAATGGATTAATAATCTTTAATATTATAAGAAAATGTATTATCGGCAAGCATAATAGCTGTAATATATAGAATATAAGATGTTATTTTGAATACAACGATATGTAGCAACATTTATATAAAATACATTAAGAAAATGTAAGCATTGAGGTATAAATTATGATAAAAACAAAATGGTAGTTTAAATCATGGTCCATTTTATACTATATTATATTATTATAATATATGTATTATATATTATTATTATCTATTCTTATAATATTGCTAAATTGATTCGTATGCATTTAAAAATATATTATTGATAATGTACTAAAGTAATTAAAAAAATTAATTCATTTGACATTGTAATTTTATTGTATATATTATTAAAGTTAATTTAGGATTAGCAGAAATCTCGTTAGAAGTTCGTTTTTGTCTGTTTTTATAAATGTCACTTGCCAATATAAGATTCCGCTACTCTATTATATGATTATATGAACATTCATTGTAGTATTCAACGTAGGCAATAATGAAACCAACCTTAAAAGAATAAGACATAGATTTAGATTTAATATTGTTAGAGTACTAAGGGGATGCTATTCATTGTTGTTTTTGTTTCTCTTTCTAGTTAAGTGAAGAAATAACGGTCTGCAAGTCCAAAACAAGGGATTTAAATCGGTATTATTCAATATTTGACTTGTTGAAATAATTTATATGAGTCATAAAGCTATTATGAAATATTGATTTGTTAATATAATGAAAAATTAGTTCATTAAATAATTCAATTGGTGATGATATCTAATTTAAATCGAACAATATTTAATAAAACATCATATTATCTACAATTGTATTTTATTTTTAAAATTCAGTTTTAAACCTAATCTTAGGAATAATATAATTTTAAATGCAAAAAAAATTAAAACTCGATTACCTATGTAGAAATAATAATAAATCCGCATCTGTTAAGCCATGTAGACAATGTATTCACCTTTTGAATTTAATTTTGAGTTGATTTACAAATACATATATGTATATTTATTATAATACGAGTATGTACGTTTATATATTATGTATTTCCGAAAATTCTGAGTGATACCATTAGGTTTTTCTTATATTTCTCTCCATTCATGTATATTAAATATGCTAATGCTTTATCTCATTATTTTTTTTCACTTATTTCACTCAACAGTGAGAATTGCAAAAAAATCTCGTGTAAAATAGAAATGTGGATACTACCTACCTATTATCTAAAAAAGTAGACATACTTTAAAAAATGATTACTGTAGCGCCTAGTGGCTACTGTTTTTGATTAAAGTCTGCAATATACTATAGTCCAGAGGGCAGAAGTCCTCGACCCTTTTCAACATTATAGTGATTGCTATACGCACTTAAAATTTCAAGTTTCTATAGTGATCGACCCCAATTTGTTTTAAAAAATATTTAACAGTGTATTTTTTGTGAAGATCATTTTAATCATATACATGTCTATAATATTATATACTCGCATTTTTACTAAAATATTATTATGAATAATTATAGCAATCAAGTTATGTATAACTGTATAAGAGGCAATTGAAAAATATCTCTGAAACACTGCAGTACGATTATAAGGCTGCGCAATGCGGTGGACCACCACATTAAAATTTCCCGTTGATTCAATAATTTTCATAAAATGATTTTTTTTTTTTTTTGTTGGTTATAGGTCCAGATTATAAACGCAATAGACCGATGACGGTATATATTGTGAAAACATTTTATTGCAATCGACCTTTAATCGTTAAACAAATCTACTAGTCGGGAATCACGGACCCTGTAGATTCATGCGGTCTATAATGTAATATGAAACTACTATAAAATGTTACACTGTCTATAAATGTTTTGGTTTTGCGGAGCGTGATTTTTCTGCGTTACGTGCGTGTGCGAGTGTGACAAAGGTATTTATTATTGTGTGACGTACACTCGTCCGCAGACAATATAAATATTGATTCTTTGTAAAAAAAAAAAAAAAAAAGAAAAATGGTTCATTGTGGTTTAGCACTTTCTGCCAATTTATAATGATGGAAAACAATTATTCTATATTAGAGTTAATTCGGCGCAACAATATTGATATTGTACAATCCGACGACGGTGAATTGTTTAGGTATAATAATACAAGGATTTGATTTTGCTTTAATCGATATACTTTTGAACGTTAAAAAATTTGGTAATGTTAGACCACCGTGATTGGCTATAAAAATATGAACATAACATCATTCTATATTACGAGTATATAGTATCATATTGTTACAATTAATTAATTGTCAATGAAACTATTAGACATTTTTTTTTTTTTAATTATTTATTATCGTTTTTTATTTGACGTAAGTACCTACTAATTTTACCAATACCGTGTACCAATATAGGTGCCTATTATTATTTAAATTTAAAGCACTGTTTAAAATGTTTGATTTACTTTTAAGTTTTAATATTATTTTATAAGTACTTTGAATGGCTCAAAAAATAATGTTTTATATATTATATTACAAGTTCTTTCTGATGTGTTTTCAATGTTTCAATGTCAAATGTTTTTTTTACTAACGTGTTCTAAGTGTTCCAAAATCAACTTGGATATCAGACTTGAAAATTGTTCATTTGAAATAATTAATAAAATAAGTGTAAACTATTTTGCGCAAAACTTAGGTGCCTACACATATTATTATACAATACATTCCATAGTGAACAACAACAGACTACACAATATGAATACTTACTCTATGTTCATATTTCGATAAATTACATAGTTGATTATTTGTTACATAATAGATATCTATATTTTATGTTGGAACTTCTATTTAAAACTCAATTATAGTTAATTGTTATCTATAGTATTGTAAATAAATGATACTTACTGATTCAAAGTTCAAAAGCATAGTTGTTAAAAATATCAACCTAATTGTTTGAATAAAAAAAGATAATGTAAGTATAATAAAAAACATATATAAAAAAATATTATTACAATGAAATTTGATAGTCGATTTTTAAACTTTATTTTTAATTTAACTAACAGTTGAAAAGAGTTTTTTCAGGTCATTAAAATGTTACAGACTTGTTTTACAATAAGGTCTTGTTTCAAACAATAAAGTTTCCAATTTCTTATACAAATTAGTAATTGTTTATTTTAGTTTAAGAATAAAATTATTTTCTAATTATTAATTTGTTGTATTTGATCAAGCTGAAAACCTGATAAGAATTATTCATTCTAATAAACGAAAATTAAATGCTACCTATTATTTTAAAACTTTTTTTGAAGTTCACATAAAATAAAGTGTTAAATGAATAATGTATAATAATATAGTGAACTGGAGTTACAATTTTTTTGCGGTGTTGATCTTATTGGTAGGTATTTTATATGCATATACAGAAGAAGAAGAATTATATAATTAACAATATAAATAATTAACTAGGCGTAGGTCTAATAATTAATCCCTGTAATACTTTACCATACATAAAATAAATTAAATAATTAATACATAGTATATTGTTTTAATCATTACATTTTTAATACATTTGTAATATTAATTGAAAACTCTAAGTATGAATCATCTATTAAAAAATCTAATTAAGTTATTATAATATGCGACATAAGTGGGTATACATAACTACATTTTTTAGTATGTAACTTAACGCCTTTGTTTTTTCACAAGTAATTTTTTTAATTTATTCTGGGATGGTTAACCAAATTTAATTATATTTTTGATTTTCTCTTTGAAATTCCACTTAAAAGTGTATTTTTTTTATCACAAGTTCTTTAAAAAATGTGTTCCTCCAATGTCTTAAAAATGATTCAGAGATGGATTTAATGATGAGAAAAAATATGTGGGATTTAATATATACCTATAGTCTATTTTCGATTGGATTTATTTTTAAATGTTTCTATACCAAAATACATTCCAATAATAATATTGTCAATTATTTTTTAATTCGATTTGGTATATATTAATATGCTTTTAAACGATTTTAATTAACATAATAATTCATGCAATTTAGCATAACATTTATGACTTTACGATTTCATTGTTAAATTTTTCGTGTATATAAAGACTTTAAGAAAATGTTTGCAATAATTCTTTCTACCAGAAAAAGTATATAGGTAGGTACCTACACAGATGAAAGACTAGCCAAAATGAATGTGAACATATTCATGCGGCATGTTCGTTCCGCTCAAAAGCTAAACAACAAATTTCCATAAATCCTATGAATACAAATTCCCATCGTATTATAATATAATATATTATTAAACACCTTTTATCAGTATATCCAGGTACCTAATACTTCTTTAAAATTTTTCCTTTTTTTTTTTATTTTATCGTGACGTTGCATTTGATGGAATAGATAGAAATTATTTCGAAGGGTATAATTTTAGAATGAACTGAAATATGTAGGTATACATGCATGTACAGTCTTTTGAGACTATATAAAAATAAGTTCCCCAAGGTATATTGTATCAAGCATAGGATGTTCAACAAATGTCTATAGCCGCTGGATACACTAATACGTTTATACGATACGGACCCGGGACCGTCAATTATAGTTTCCATCATAGCGAAAACTATTTTCTACAAATTTTCGAAAAACAAACCGGCATAAACTCTCGTTACTCTAACAAAGCGTGTCATCATTAAAAATCGGAAAGAAAATTTCGTAGGAGTTCGCTGATCAGTGTCGAGTAAAACATAAAAACCAATTTGTAATAATCTGATTTCACGAGCTGTCTAATGTAATATTATCATAAATAAATTTAAGTATGACACTCTACCTATATAGATACCTTACCTCTGACTTTCTGAGAGATCAATATTTAATAAGTGCCTATATTATGCAAATTTGTTGTTTTGTTTCTTTATTGTTTACCTAATAAGTAGTAACTTAGTTATTTGTTTTTTTTTTTATTAATTACTTGCTACAGCTTACGAATACTTAATAATATAATAATTATTATTAATATATATTTACGATTACTAAAGTGTTTTAAGTGTTAGAAAGAAAACACTAACCATTCGTTATAGCATGGAGTATTTAGTTTAGTTTAATCCTAAAGTCTCTGGTCGAATTTCAAGAATCACGGATAAAAATGATATAATATGATATTCTAAAAAAGTAGAATTTGAGCTTTCATGAACAGTTTTTTGTGGCCTATACTTATACAATTATATTTGTATTTTCATGACATTAGCCATTAAGTACCTACTAGATTTTGAATAGTTTTGTGTTTCTCTGTACCTATTGATTTAATAACCAGTAAAGTAAAATAATAATATAAATCAAAATCAAAACGAATTATTCATTTATATCATAAATAAAACAAAAAAATCATTAACTTACAAATTACAATAATATACTGTACGATTTCAAGAACAATATTTCCATTTTAAATCTGAACAATATAATATATACATATTAAATGTGTACAGATGAATGGGTACATTTTATCATGCAACAATTGATGATAAAGATAATTTAATAATAATAAATAACTACAAGAAATCATTGAAATATAAATTTCACATAAAGCTGTAATAATGTTTATTCATAAGTCAATACAGACAATGAATTAATTAAGTTGTTTCTAACTTGATGTGATATTATTACATAATATTATTCATACAACCAAAGAGTTTATTTAGGATCGTTATAATATTATTTTAATTATCGACACTAAAATAAGTTGATACAAGTTTAATTTATGCATGCAATAATATATTGTCTTATATATTCTATTTTTTTTAAACGAAGTTTGTTCTGTAATTTATAAGAAAGATGCTACAGCCTATTTACGGCTTTATATGTTATCACGGAGAGAGATGTGATTTTTTTAAACAATATTAAAACACGAAACGTCTAAAAAATATCATTATTTATTAAGAACCATAATTTTGATAATTCTATGATGTATTAGTATTATGGATGTCATTATGTCAATGGTGTTAGTGCTAAGTACACAAATAAGCAATTTAGTCAGATGTTTGTTAATTACCTGGGTCCAGTTATGTACTCATAGCCTTTGAATATAAAAAAAATATTTTTGATCATTCCACTTTAAAGTCTTATAATATTAAGTAGGTACATTAAAATAACTGTTAATACTACTTGGTTATTAAGTGAATTTGTGTAAATAAAAATGTTATCGTTTAACTTTAAAGGATATATCTATGTATACAATTTAGTTTTAGTGATATATATGTCAACATTTAAAATGTAATTTTATTCTCGTAATATTTGTCAACGTTTTGTAACTCATATATTTAGCCCACCACAAGCTTCGCTTTTTGGGTTGAATTAATCAAGCTGTTACATTTTCATACTTGTGATAATATGTAATGTATAATTTGGTCTAATAAGTAATAAATAAAAAATATAATAGATTAGTCCAATGATAACACGCATAACGTGACTTATTCGCTTACAAAATACTGAATTGATATGCATGAGTGTGTTTTGTGTATACCTAGTTTCGTACTTTAAGTGTTTTTTTTTTAATCGTACCGAAAACTTATTTTATGAACGATGTTGAATTTTAGCTTTAAAAATGAATTAGCATAATCGTAATCTACTAACTATAAACATATACAAGATGTATGGGTTTAAAAATTAACTATAATATATAATTATATCGGTCAGAAAAAAATAAAAATTACTAATTAACTGAAATGAGATCATGTAATATTTAAAAACCACGAATATGATTTATATCGATAATATTGTATGTCACTATCAATCACTAAATATATTAATTGTTTGTGTTTAATATTAACTAAAGTTGAAAATATAATAATATTATATTGTATTATAATATTGTCGGTATAGATATTACCTACGTGTAAAAATGAATTCCAACATAATATAGGTATTATTATGTAATAATAAGTAAAAATGAAATTGCGTTGCTAAATTAAATACCTATACTTAATGTATTCATCGCCGTATTAATAATATTATATAACTATTATAATATACTTGTGCAGCTTACGTACCTTTTATGGATAGTCGTCGGCCGAGTTTAGTGTAAAAGTAAAACAAAATGAGTAGATGAGACGTTTTATAAGCACCAAACGGGCGCGGGACCTAATAGGGGTGTCGCGCATGTTCTTCAAGCTAAACACTACCTACCGACTGAAATACGCCTTTTTCAATTTGCCCCACACAACAATATATATTATGTAATATGTACGGAATTGTGTAATTTTATGTTATTATTTATCAATTTGCCAAACACAAATGCTATCCACCGTATTATTGTAAAGGCATTGATAACGTTAATATTTAACTAATCCATTATTGTAAATACATTTTCTAGTATTGTCGGTTGAAAAAAATGTTCAAGACAAATGTATAGGCTTAAGATATTGATAAATAATAAAATATAAATTAAATGCCGTTCACATATAGCTACATAAGTTAACAAAATGATCATAGTATCAAAAAATAGTTTTTTTATAGAAATGTATGGAAAACTAATAGAACAACATGGTCTTTTTAAGATTTATTAATTTTTATAATTTTTATTCTATTTCCAATAGTTATTCATTATTAAATATTCATATAGATTAAAAATGTTCAAGCAATATTTTTAAATTAAATATGTTGCTTAATTTCTTCATAATTTATCATATGTTTGATATTTTATACAATTGAGAAATACCTCACATAGTCATATATAACCATTCGTGATTTGCACACTCTTCAATGTTGGTAAATTATTTTATCGTAAAATAAAATTAAAAATAAATTCGATTTTTAAGCTTTAAGTATAATATGTAATCAGTTGACTCATGATTTGGCTATCACTTAAATCATAATACAATTCATCGAATCCATTGAATAACTGTTAAAATAGTCTCTAATGCGAAAAAAAAATGTTGTCCTACCATGTTCTGTCTAGCTTTTGATCCGTATTCAGCAAGATAATAGCTACATTACATTACCTTTTCTACTAAACTGAAGAGTTTTGTATTTTTTCATTTAACCTATATTGTAAAACTATTCATTGAAAATAAATCTTGTTAATTTGTATATAACTATTTATCAATCAAAAATAAAAACTCTTATCTCAATCGTCCAATAACATCCCAAATTCATCAAAAAAATTACGTTTCTAATAACTATATTTTAGTTAAAATGCACACAACCAACGATGACAATCAACACTTTACCTGGCACTACCTACATTTTGCTGACGTGACAACACGACCTTTTGAGCTTAAACAAAAATGCCCGCCGTAAAACCACTAAAAAAATGCAATCATACTTAAAGCAAATTTCTGCGCGGGGCATTTAACTAGAAAAATGAAAATGAAATAAAATTGGGACAAATCCGTCAAAGTTATTTCACTTCCCGGGTGCAATGATGAACCCGCCTCTTCCACAAAATAATAACTAGACCATAATAATATTAAACCATCACCTTAATATGAAATATTTGAAAAAGATTAACTCGGTCTCACTCACTCACCGCATATATTATAAAAAAATAAATCACATCAACACAAACCTTCACCCGCAGTATACTTTATCCCAGGGAAGTGTTGAAGGGGGGATGTGGGTGTCAGATCCCCCATAGGCCTTTTTTTTTTTGTAATCTTATAAAGTAGTGTTTTTAGTGTTAGCGCATTACAAATAAACATAAAAAAAATAAAAAAATTGTGTACCTACTGTAATTGTTTAATTCAGAGGTGTAATTTCAATATTTTAAAAGTTATACCAACAACTATAGGTAGATAGGCCAAAAATAATACAAAGTTTATTATTAAATTATTTTAACTCAAATTTAAATATTTATAGACACGCTATCGTACCTAATTATAATTTATTACCCATATTTTGGTATTTATTCTTTTAATGTGCAATTGCTGAGGTTTTAATTTTTTTTCCTAATCCCCCCCTACATACAAAATGTATGTATACGCCACTGCTTCATCCTGTCTTGAAATCTAAAATTAACTCAACTAATAACTAACAAGACAATAATATTATCACGGAATCAACGAGTAGACGTCTTGCAGTATAGTCGTAGCCGCTGCAGGATTCAAATATATCAGTAATAAATACGCTGTTGAACTTTCATACATAAGGCCGCTCGAGCAATTAAGTGTACCTATATTAAGGTTCAAAATATTTCGACACTGCGTGATGATACGTGACAAATATATGCATCGATGCCGCGTGTCGTACCTTATGACAATTGACGATCCCTTTTTTCACTTACTGTGACAAAAACTACACTATATCAATAAATCGACTAAATTTCCACTTAAATATTATATTCCATAAAAAGCTGTATAATAAGATACGCCCACTCGTAACATGTTCTATTTTAACTGCAATTTCTGAAAACATTCTCTGCCTCAAAAAAAAAGAGAGATTTATAGGTTGTAATTAAAAAAGAAAATAATAAACTCTCTGGGTAGGTGGTATATTGTTGATGAATGTTTAGGTTACGATGAATGGCCTCCCATCAAGCGACTAAAGTAGTTTATATTTTATTAATTAGTATTATCATTATTTATCAATGTTACTTATTATCAAGCATACAAGAATACATTTTTACTTATACATTGTAAATTTAATTTACAATTCATTTTGATTATGATTTATAAACTCGCATCCCCCATAAAAAAAAATTATATTTTTCCATTATATATTCAATGCTTTGGAGTTTTGGGGAGTATTTAATACTTGCATAGTTGCACTACTTTAAAACTAAAAAGTTAAATACCTATATTTTATAGTTATTTTAATTTAGGTATACACGTATTATGCAGTTTATCTTGGTGAGTTTTTTTTTTAAATTTTTAATATAATTTAAAAACCAGTGCGATACCAAATTTGTGGGTCCAGTTTTTAAAAAAATCAATCAATGTTAAATTAATTTATTTCCAATTTAAATGTTTATTCGGTTTTGCATTTTCTGTCACGTAGAATGTACCAAGGTACTATCTAAAATAATTATTGACAAGAATATAGATTAGATCATTTTAAAATTAATCTATATTTCTATGAATATTTATTAGAGATAATCAAGCTTATTTAAATTTTCTAGAAAATTAAGTTTATGCTACTATTTGATGAAATTATTTTTGTTAATTACCAGAATTTTCCACTAAAATACGTCTTATATATTTTGTAAAACTACAAGTAAAATGTTTAAGATTTTTTGTAATTATTTATAAGTCAATAATCCTAAACATTGTTTAGCCAGATGAAAACCTTTCTTGTAATATTACATCTAGTTTTAAATTTAACTGCCTGGAAAATTAATATTTTTATAATTTTTTCGAAACATTACAGAATGCATTTTAAATGAGTTTAAATTATGATAATAATAAAAAATTATAAAATTGATTGTTGACTGTTATGGGTTACATTGTAGTTATTTGTACACTAGTATTTATGAATATTACAATATTCGTGTGATTTTTTTTTGTTTTATCTATATAATTGCACTGGGTAAAAATAGTATGTGGTCTTAAAGTTTTTTACAGCCTTCTAACGATTGGAAATTTGACACAGAGTCGGGACTTTTTGTACCGTCGTTATTTCCGTTATTTGTATACTTTTTATGAACACTTAAAATTTGGATAATGACATAAATTCTACAGTAAACTGAGATCTGCTCAGAGTCATAGAGTGTAGAAAGCGATGATTAATCATTTGGTACTTAAGTTTATAATAATACATCAACACTACAGGTACTACACCGAGGCAAACGAAGTGAGACAAATATTCAGCGAACCGTCTCTGGATCCTGTCCGCACATTTTTAACAGAGTGTTTATTATAAATTTAATTTGTACTCATAAATCTTAATAATTATTCCAAATACAACTTAATATAGTTATTCCTAAATTTATTGTACTGGGAAAAGAGGTAAATTAATAAAATTATAATATTTAAAATATAAATTTAATTACTAGGTACTAATCGATTTTGAAAATATGGCTGTAAGTTCAACATCAAATTTAAAAAAAAATCATGTACGTACATAATATGATGCACAGCATTTTTTCGCAAGGAACATTTTAACTGACAATTTATTTATGAAATCAACACTTAATATGTTATGTAAGCCAGAGATTAATGATAAAATTAAAAATAATAATACACGCATCAATCGTGCCTATATATCAAGATATATTATATCTAAAATATATATTTGTTTAATATGTTCTGTTGTATCGTTGTATCTGTTGTATATCCATATAGGTATTTCAACAGACAGATCCCAATTAAAAAAAAAAATCACAATCCTAGTTATGATATTCGACTTAAAACTTTGTTGGTTATCTCACCTAAAATCCACCAAAATGTCAGTAATACAAAAACTCAATATAATAAAAATCATTTATCGCACATCTTGGGGTGGCGACACCCCCTCACTATTAAAGATTTACAGGATTGGGCATACTTTTGTAACACACAACCACCTCATGGCTAGAAAAGACCCTCCCATATGCGAATCATGTGGTGTGGAGTTCACTGTCAAACATATACTTATTGATTGTTTCAAGTACTCAGACTCAAGATCCAAACACCACATACCACAGCAATTAAGTGAAGACCTTCAGCCTGATATTCAATCAAACATCAACATAGCCAACTTCTTAAAAGAAATCAAATTATATAACCTAATTTAAGCCTTAAACAAAATGTAAACCATTAAAAAAAAAAAAAAATGTAATTTAATAACTAATGGCCTATAGTAGCCGATGTTTTTATGTTCAATAAATAAAAAAAAAAAAAATAGGTATATTTATATATTTATTTAATATGCCAAAAGAATATTTAGTAACTGCACGTCTGCATTGAAGTGTACATTTTTGTATTTAATTTTAAAGCTCTGATAAATCATCAGATTCATAGAACAATACTGAGTGACCTATATTGATCGTTTTTCAAAAATCAAGTCCTCATAAAAAAATCGGTCTTCTGGATATATTTACTAAATACGATAATGAATATTATATGTGTAACATCCTATTAAAATTTCAAGGCTTAATTCCCTAAACTACAAATTCTATTAAAATAAATCTAAAAATCCCTTCTATACGGTCTATAAGTTTTTCAAGGATTAGGTACTTAAAAGTCAATTTCACATTTTTCACTGTAGTCTCTGTTCTTTTACTCGTCTGTTGGATTCTCATTCTACGTTCTAGATGTATTTAGTTCCTTTTTAGAAGTACCTAACCTTCCTATTTAATTTTGAGTCTTTTTCGTAGGTATTGTCATTTCTATTTGGAAGGAGCCTTCCTATCGTCCATTAATAATATTCTTTCTACACAATATTTTTTTAATAGAACTTGATATCTTGCTGTAGGTCTATAAATTTGAATATTTTTCATTTATAATAAATTTATCCACTTTCATTTTTCACATCAAACGCATTGAAGCATTATGATTATTATTTATTACTTTATGAAAAGAAAACCCTGCCTAACTGTAATAGATATCGGAACTTTTTTAATATTTATAATAGTATTCTAATTTTTATAGTAATTAGGTGCTTAAATATATTTTTTAAATGCCTTCCGAGCCTTAGAAAAAAATCCTGGTTTAAATAAGTTTAAATAAATTGAAATAAGTTTATGCTATGTAATTAGTTAAACTTGGCGGTCATATAGTATTAAATAAATTATGCAAAAAAAAAAAAACTCAGAAAACACAAATTAAAATGCATAAAGTGATGGTCGAAGAAACTCCTAAATTATTCTACTCAAGATATCGAATTGTCTTAAGAGAACGTTACACTCGCATATACTGTTATCTCCGTCTTACAAACGTACAATACATAACACAATTTGTGTTAAGCTGAATCCATTTTGTGTCGTTTATTTTAATATTAAGATGATATAAGATCTATTATTATACTTTTAGGTACGCATATTATCTATGGGAAGATGATGTGATTTTAGTGATATTTACATTTTGTAGCCACACAAATTCTGGCCCACTGCCCAGAATAAAATAAAAAACAAATAGCTAGTTATGATAATTTTAAAATTAAAATATTTTACATGTATAACTCACATAAAAATGATAATAGGTACCTATCAATAAAAGCCTTTGAGAAGCCCTAGATAATAATATGTTTACCAATAAATTGAAAAATAGGTCAATTCAATATATATATTATACATATATTATATATTATTAAAACTGACTACAAAAAATTTATTATCCTGAACTGAACTTAAATTTGGTATGGTGTACCTAGCACGTTTATAAGACAAAGACTACACGAGCGGATAAGTAGTATCCTCTCAATGAATATATGACATATAAAGTGTAAAAATAAAAATGCAATTATCTGAGTTACATAGACAGAAACTATTCAGAGTAATTCACCTTTAATGCTCTTTCCACTTTTATCCATAAATAATGAATTTATTATAATTCTGATTCTTGTAATTTATATCTACCTGAAGTCCATATTATTATCAAGTGTGTTTTTTTATTTTTGCTTTTTTTATCCTGGAGCGATACAATTATAAAAACTTCATTTTTCAATTGAAAACAACCCTTTTTTACAGTAATTATTTTAAATAAAATTACTTTTAAAAAATGCATTTAAATAGAAATTCAAACGTTTAGTTCCTGAGTTATTTAACACTTATAGTTCTTAAGAATGATTTTACGTAAAAATAGAATAGATGTAGTATTTTATCTAGTTTTTATGCTCAGAATTTGTACAAATAATAAAATTATAATAAATTAAAATGTAATGCTATAATTTTCGGATCATCGGAACTATTACATATTTTATCTGCATTTTTTATTAAAAATCATTTCTTTTACAATTTAAATTAAATAGGGGTGGTTCTAATTTGAAAACAATAAGTATGTTTAGCCGTAGAACAAACTAAATTGCATATAAAGGTCTGTGGGTTTGAAAATATGTCTCTTAAGTACACTAAAAATTCCCAAAATCAGAATTTGAATACACCTATTATGAACTGTAAAAAAGTTAGTAATCATGTCCGGTGAATCACTTATAGTATAATATTTATATTTAATTTTAATGTTAATAATGTGGATGGTTTAAACTTTTAAAAAAATATATATTTAGTGAATATTTACAATCTGTACTTCTATAGTTTGTAATATGTCAATATGATCATATGAGTATATTAATATAAAATATACTGTGATAACTGGACTTTCAATTGAGTGACTTTTACATGATTTCAAGTAGGTTACGTGTGTTTGAGACGTCTAGTCAAATTGTCCGTTCCTAAATGTTTTGGAAGCTAGTTGGAGATAGGCGAGCAGATTAGTATTTGATTGAAATATTGAACTTTGACTTGGAATCTTTTGCAAATGGTGATAAACTGATAATATACCGTTTTATTAATTGTTAGGATTTGGAGATGATCGTAAAGTATTTATTATTTTTTACACTTACATATCAAGCATGAGCGTAATTAGGATTTAATAGTTATTGGGACTACAGAATCCTAGAATAATAAAATTTAAAATAAGCCGTGAGGTTAAAGTCTCCCAACCCCCATCATGAGCGTCACTAGAGTTTAGTAGTCACAGAGAAAAGTCCTGTAAAATCAGCGGTAAAAATAAACCGTACAATAAAAGCGTCCCCCCTAGTCATTAAAAATAAACTAAGAATGATATATATATATATTATAACTGTAAATGCATACATTATTTATAGATGCAAATGTTTATAAAATATAATTATCAATAATTTGTTTAGATAATTCTTTTTCTATATTTATTATGGCCAGTTCACTGGAATCTGTTTTGCGTTATAGTTGACTTCAGGGGAGTATCCAGGATTTTTTCAAAGAGGGAGTCCAAATTTTATTAACATTTAAAAAGTATACAATCAGTGGTTTGCACCTTAAGAATTTAAAATTCTGTCAATCAATAGTGGTGGTCCACACCCGACCGCCCCTCTCCCCATTGGGTACGCCCCTGGTCGACGTGATTAATGTTTAGTTCTCCTCATACATAAACTCGTGCATGGTACATCCACAATATTAATATATAATATTATATAATATCTATACGACTATACACATTTATAATAGTTTTTAATTGTTTTACACAATAAATCCATCACGTCAGTTTTTTTTTGTAAGAATTTGGATTTTAACCAGGATATTATGATAAAAAGTAAAAACGGCTAAGTGGATAATATCGTCTATGTGGGGCTTAGCCCCCTCTACCCACTTAGTCTTAGTTTTATATCTATGATGCCCAGGCGTTTTAGCTTATGACGCGTAGATGTTAAATATTATTTAAAACACAACTGTCAAATACTGTTATTATATTAAACAGAGTGATTCTTTTGAAGGTAAACTTTCTTGAAAATAATTTTTTTAGATAATTATTGAATTCATTACACAACAACATTTTTGAATAACTGCATACAATTGTATTTTCATAGTCCAATTCGGCAAACCGTAAAAAACGATAAATAATAGTAGAAAAATATTTATTTTTTTGTTATTTGTAATTTCTGAAACTACCTATCTACAAACAAATATATACTAGCCAAAAATGTTAAAACTTTTTGATGAAATGAGTCTTACCACCAAAATTATCATGCTGTATGTGCATGCTAGATTAACAACTATACTGATATTAGATTCCATATTGTCAATGTGAATAATTCAAAAATGGCCTGGTCCCGTATAAATCATCGAGACAAGGCGCCAGCCATAAGCTTAATCCACATTTGTATTGCAACGCAGTATATCATTGTTTGACTTTGACAAGCTAATATATATTTGTGTTTCTCTATATCGATGATGGACGTATTATAATATAGTGTAGGTACCTATAATACACATCAGTGGTTTCGTTTTTGTTAGCCATGATGTACATACCGGGTGATCCATTTAATGTAAGACACTAAGACACTCATTATTTCAGAAAACACTATAACGTTTTTGTTAATATTTCTTTTACATAATTTTAAGTCGTTACAACTTGCAAAACAAAATGTTAAGAAAATACTTACATTTTTTATCGTTATAATTTTTAAAGTTTTTACTCTTTTGAATGACAATAATATGCATTTTTAATCTCCTATTCCAAAGTAGAATATTGTTTGAAGTACCTACTCAATTATATAAAAATCGAATTTTGGACGAGTAGCTTATGAGTTATAAGTATTTAAAGTTTAAAGAGTAGACGAGTGGAGTGGAGTGGTGGGTTTCAAGTAAAATTCTGCCAATTCTGGTCCACTACCCCGTTTGTCTAAACTTTAAATAAGTACTTATAAGTTATAACTAATCAACTACTTGTCCGATATTTGATTTTTATAGATCGAAATATTCCAAATAATATTCTACTTTGGAATATTAAATTAAAAACATATGTTATCATTAAAACTAATAAAAGGTTAAATAATGATAAAAAAATATAATTTTTTTCCAAAAAGTTGTATTGTAACGACTTAAAATCCCGAAAAGAAATATTTTCAAAAACGTAAGTATTTTCTGAAATAATGTGTGACTTCTTTAAATTAATCACCCCGTATACACGGTGACATCATACTTTAATTGTACAGAAATTTAAAATTATTTTATGCATAATTTGGACAAAGATAAGACTTGTATAATATATCTATGTACTTGAGGTATGAACATTTCAAAACAGCAAATATATATATGTATGTGATATGTATATTTAATATTTGTTTACATTTTATAGATATTCTATGTTCTTGGTTCTGCGAAAAATATAAATTGTTCAAACAATGTTGTCTCTTCTCACGAGGGTGAGTAAATGTATAAACAGTATCGTATACAGAGTATATTATTATAATAATATAAAATACATAATTGCCTTATGTTCATTAGTTATAATATATTCAGATAGTTTTCATATTTTTCAGCCCCCATCGCATATTATAGTGCTTTAAAATGTATTGAACAAATAATATAACATTACGTCAAATTGGATTCCGATAAAAAAAAAATTAAATTAATTCATCATTAAGTATATAATATTATAATACAAAATTAACTTGACATTAGCATAATCAAAATGTAATTAGGTACCTATATACTGTGAAATACAATGGCAATTGGTTTTTCAACTCGAGGTACATCGACTTACTTCCGTGTTAAATCATCCAATAGGTAGCTTGTTTTCACGTGTCCTATAATGTTTAGTTTTGAACATTATTTAGACACACACACACACACACCATTGGGTTGAAAATCAATAAATATTGCACATGCCTTAAGTTTAGGCATAATGAGATTGTACAGATATAAATCTATATGTATCTTTAATAGGTACATATTATATTATAATATATTCAGTATACTAACGTATATTAAATTTGAATTACAATATAAATGTATAACAATAATATAATATTATATTATTTTATCGTTTAATTAAACTGTTCAAACATTAAGATAAAGGTTGCTTAATATTTAAAAAATGTGTTCGTTGTAGACTTGTAAGTTGTAGTCCATATTATCATATTATGTGTTATTAATTTTAGGTACCTGCTTAATCATAATATTTTATATTTGTCAATCGATGTTCTTGATTTTTGAACCTTTACCCTCTATATTCATAAGTATTTTTTTTAAATATATTACAAATAAAAATTAAATTCATATAAGTATATCTATGTGGGTTCCCAGTACCAATGAAACAATTTATCCTATCCCCCACGTCGAAGAAAAATGTTACATTTTATACGTCACTCGTGAAGTAAAACATTTTTTTTTTTGTTATTCATAATGTTTCTTTATTTATACTTATTTTTAATGATAGCTAAGAAAACAATCTTTAAATTAATTAAGATTCATTCAGATAAATTAAGGAAAAATTATAGTGATTAAAATATTAAAATTATAACAATTATTAACCCCACTCTCCACTATACTTAATATAATATTTACATTTTATAATATTTTTAAAATCGCCTGAAGTATAAAATAAAATAAGTACTTTAGGTACGTAACCTACCTACTAAATATCACATACATTTTATGTTTTATGTAAACCCATTATTAAGGAAATAAGGACTATTATTTATCATTGTAAGGTACTTAAATATTAATAACTCTGAAACTTTTCGTTTGAATTTCGATTTAAAGGTTCAACATTTAAAAAAAAATATCATTTATTTAACAATTTACTACAGCAGTGGAGAATAAGGACGTGGTTCTCATTTGAAAAAAAGAAGTTTGTATCACTATTTAAAATTAAATTGTAAAACAATTTACAGTCTTCCAGTATTTATACAAATGTTAAAACATATAATTTAAAAAAAAAGTATTATTAAAGGATAAAAGAGAGAAGAGCGTACGCTATGTAAATCACACCTGTATACTCACAAAATACGTGTTTTGGAAAAAATTCTTTTGTTCGATATCAAACCAATTATTAATAATTTGTAATTAAATGTTAAATATAATATAAAGTTTGTTAAGTATCTACTTCGATTTTTATATTCATTGTTTTTAAATAATTCCAAGGTATAAAATATAATTTTAAGGGAAAACATATTAATGTCATGTTCCGAGAGTTATTTTAATTGAAAAGTTGTATCGCATTAAAAGTGTTATTAGTGAAAAACCGGAGAAGTTACTTTGCTGTATGTATGTGTTAAATTTGAATTCAATGATAAATCATAGCATAGGTACAAACATCTATTCTGAGCAAAGACCATCTGTTAGCTTATATTTCTAAGTATATTTTATTATATAATTATTATTTATTATATTGCTATAAGCATCTAAGATGGAAGATTGAACTAAATTTTACAAAATACTTGTCATATTATATAACAGTAATAATATTTCGTGATTTTGAAGAATGACGTCAATATTTTAACTTCAGATAATTAGATCCCTATAAAAATAAATGTGCCTCCGTATTTTCGATATTTTTAATTGCTATAACAATACAACTTATGAGGGATCTTGTATTTATGCTTATTTCAGCTTCTTACGTTCTTATCATCACTTATATAAAAAAAATTTGAAAATGTCAAATGAAATTAAATATAACATCAAATTAGTCTTAATATTTTGAAGTTTTCATTGAGTATTGTAAAAAAAAAAAAAATTAAGTACCTAATAGAGGAATGTTTCAAGTTTCTACCATAAATATTTTTTAATTACAATAATCGTTGAGGATAAATCGTTAATGTACGTGTGAATATCCAATTTCATCATAATTTGAACTACAAACGCTCATAACAAAATTAATATGGCCTAACGCTAAACTTGTGTTTTAATTCCATTATGAAAAATGTATAAGGCACCTTGTACTTATTAAATTTTCAACGTTCCACCCAGAATCTAAAAGAGGTGGCGTTTAAGGTGTCAATAATGTGTGACACGTCATATAGTTAATAAAAATTAAAAAGTTATTACAGAAAGAGTGTAGATGAAAAAACGGACAGTTATAACTTATAATTAACTATCTATATTATAATAATATTTAAAGATAACTATATTATTCTTAACATTTAAAAAATAAAAAGTTTTTGACACTAATATTATAATGTAATTTTTTGTTTTTATTTATTTTAAAATATATATTAATATTGATAAGTACAAAAGTAAGTTATTGTAAGTTAGTTAAATACCTTTGACACTAATTTCTGTTACATCATGCTGTACATGCAGACGTCTTGTGCAAACATGATAAATATTCGTAACATAAATTTAACAATAAAGCACCTATAGCCTATAAGAATTAGGAATATAAGGATATAAATAAAATATTAATGCATTCACCTGCCAAAGGATTTTTAGTAAAATTTACATACAAGAATGTGAAATGAAGGATCCTAAAGTAAAATATACAAAAAAAAAACAGTGTGTGAGTATTTGTAAAATTCTAAACTGTAAAAAAATCTTTAACGTAATACTCTTTGCATAAAAAACACTAACGTGGTATTAAAGCTTTTGAGTTTATTGGAAAAATAGTTTATAAATACTATATGCGTAAATAATATAGTCTGTTTGTGTTTTAAGACAATAAATATTGAACCAAAGTATCTACAAAAAAAAAAAGCGGATAAGTGGATGTCGCTCGGCTGTACAGTAGGTTACAAGTGGGTCACTGTATAATGGATTGTATTAAATTTAAATTCGATGATATAATATCATATTATCATTGTATACGAAACATGATTCTGAGCGGAGACGGTTTGTCAGTCTGGATATTTTATATTGCTATTATTTATTATAGCCTATAAGATGTACATGAAGTTGGTTCACCCCGCTTTGTCCGAATGATTTCAAAATACCACCAAATAATTGCAAACTAATAGCAACTAATTGCAAAACATTTTTTATATTTTTTACGAATTTTTCAATTTTTTAGCCAGCCCCAAATCATTCGGATAAAGTGGGGGGGGGGGGCTAACTTCATGTACATGCCTATAAGTTGAATTAATATTTTCAATTACAACAAAATAACTAAAATCAATAACTAAAATCTAAAATATTATAAGGTGTTTAAATCCCTGTTTAAACTTTTAAAATTAAGTTATTTATACCTACGTGTGCTTGTTAATAATATATATTAAATTTGTAATGATTATTAATTGATTTATGTTGTATCCAAAGTACAAAAAAATTTTAGGTTAATAAATATAAAAGTATATAAAATATAAATAGCCACTTATATATAGGTAAGTATTTGTGAAATTTTAAAAAAATATTAAAAATTACTGAATTAGCAAAAGTATTTATTTTTAAAAACTAAAAATCATATATTATTTAATTATTATTTATTAACCTACATTAAGATCAAAATAAAGATGTTAATTTCAAGTATCTATCACAGAACGTATTTAATTCGACAATATTATTTATATTTGTTAAAAAGAATAACAACACGAAATCTTTGGGTATTATTAATCATCAAAGAACTTATTGAAGATTAGTTGGACTGTAAACTGTAAGAGGGCATTGCATGTTTCATTCGTTCAACCTAAGTAAGGGTAGGTAGCGTATCATAAACGATTGCTTAACAACACAAATTCTGAATTTTTAATTTTATTAATTATTATACAGACCACTTGCATTGTGTTAGTTAATTGAAAAGTCAGTAACAGTAGTTCAGGACGCAGGTAGTACGAATATTTTAGTGCATTTTTTTTAAATGTAATATACAGCAAATAACCTTCCTTTAACCATGGTACCTACCTATATGTTATTATACAATATATGTGGTAGGTATGTGGTGTAAACATATATATACCTATCATTTTATATTAAAAAAAAACTGCACTATATACAAGCTAGGGTTACTATGGCTATCCAATTAATTAACAAACTGTAAAACTGTACATATATTATAGATATGTTGTCAATTTTTGATGTTGTTGCTCTTCCTGTGATTAAAATTTAAAATATTTTAACCTCGTTGATGACATATTTTTAGAGATATTTAGTTATATTTTGATTTAAAAGTATTATCAACAGGCGCAAACAGGTATTGCGTTTCAAATTTGGAGGGGTTTTAGTAGCAGTGCGCTATTTTTTCATACAAACAACAATATACCTAATTATATTCGGCGGCATACATTTGGAATAAAATATATTTAATTATTTAAATAACACGGTGGTTGGCAATAAACAAAACCAATGACATAATATTATGTGTTCAAATAATTATATTATAAAAAACCAAAATACATATACCTATATGTCAGTGGCGGATCCAGGGGAGGGCAAGGGGGCATTTGCCCCCCCCCAATCACCGTAGTTTTCCTTTGTTTTACACTGTGTTTAGCCAACTTTTTAGCAAATATATGTAATTTTGTACTTTTTCCCCTTCCATGCCCCCCCACTCAAAAAAAAAAAAATGAAGCCCTGGATCCGCCACTGCTATAATATGTTGTGTTATTATTTTTAATTTTGGAAGCAAAGCCGTTCACCATTATTTGCGGCTATGTTAGTCTATCATAGACGAGTATTTAATTATCCTATAGATAATATAGATTGTACATAATTAAGTATAAACACATTGTAATGATAATTGAATATATACATACCATCATACCACATTTAACATTTTTGTAGGTCACTTTTAGTTACAAAACAAAAACTATTTCTAAAGCTTTTGACACTACCTTTGGGCTATATGTTGTAGTTACATATTAATTTTATGTTCAAAAACAACGTTTTCCACGAAAAATTTTAAAATTAATTGATGTGATTTAAAATGTATGTAGCGTATGTATTTCACTAAATAACTTTACCTAGGTACTAAAATAACGTTAACAAAATTCTTCGAACACATAAACCTTTCCTTTTTTCTTGACAGTTGGTGCTTATATTTAAATAGGTGTTAAATAAATTACCATGGTATTCAATAAATTAAAGATAGAAAAGATTTATGAACAGAATTTTTTCTAGTCTTCTTTTTCACTGATATTTAAATATAATAACTTAAATGTTACGAATCATGTGTATAATAATAAAAAAATTATTATTATTTATTTAGAATATAAAATATAAGTAGTATACACCTGTATTCGTAATTTTTACTTTTAGAACTTGGAACGTACGAACTCTTTACAAACCCGGTGCTGCACAAAGTATGATTAAGGAAGTAGAAAAATATGATCTAGGAGTAGTAGCTCTGCAGGAAATATGATGGAAGGAAGCAGGAATTATAGACATGGGCAATATGACAATCCTTTTTGGGGGGTGTGATGAAAGAGGACAATATGGAGTTGGTTTTGCGGTACGTATGAATATAGTACCAACGATAAAAGATTTTAGAATAATTAACCCAAGACTGGCGTTGCTAAAAATAGAGACTAAATGGTTCGATATCATATTCATTAACGTACATGCACCTACGGAGGACAAATCACAACAAGAAAAAGAAAATTCTTATACTGAGATAGAACAACTACTAGAAGGGATTAGTAATAGCAAAATAAAAATTGTACTAGGAGACATGAACGCCAAAATAGGGAAAGAGAGATCATATAGACCAACTATTGGTACCCACAGTTTACACGACATGACTAATGACAATGGCACAAAACTTGTGGATATGGCCATAGGGAAAGGCCTTAAAGTCAAGAGTACAATGTTCCCGCATAAGAACATACATAAAGGGACGTGGGTGTCACCTGATGGTAGGCACGTAAACCAAATAGATCATATATTAATAATAATTAGAGATTTGCCAATAACATAACAGATGTAAGAACATACAGAGGAGCTGACTGCGACTCAGACCATTTCCTAGTGGCTAGCAACCTTAGGGTTAAGCTAAAAACAATGAGGTAGGAATATGAGACCGGAAATTGTCAGGTATGATGTAGAGAAACTCAGGGATAGTAGGAAAGCTAGAGAATTTCAAGAGAACATACAGAAAATGGCGCGAGAATT
>WHPZ01585902.1:0-19377 GCA_016617965.1 Macrosiphum rosae
TGGATAAGAATGAAAAATATTATAAGCATAATATGGTACCTCTTATAGTTGTGATTTATTAATATAAAAGTAAGCATATTATTAAAAGGTTAAAGAAAGAAATTTTAAAATACCAGCAATCATAATAAAACAGCGAACATGAATTTTGTAAACTATACATAGTAAAATTCAGTTAATGCAAATATATACATTTTGCCAAGGGGCCTACAGCTGCTGCTGCTACTGATGTGTATGTGATCATTATATAAAAAAAAAACTATTCTTTGAAGTTAAGGTTCAAAAAAATCCATCATATATTATTTTTGACTTTTTTGGTGGTATGTTTGGAGAAGCATTGCTTACATATTAGCCTCTTATGGATCTGCACCTGAGGGATGCACGCTTTCACCAGTCAATAATAAATCAAAATCAGACTAATATTTTTCATGTAGGTAGGTTTGTCCAATTTTAATGCTAATATTATTGCCAAAATCTGTGTCTTACCTTCTCTAAAGCAGAATGGAACAAATCTAAGGAACACGTTATGATGTAATTTTTTAAGTTCACGAGTTTTGATAAAATGTACTAAAATCGATATTCAACTACAATTTTTCATCAAACTATTTTCTCATTTTGTTATAATACAAAAACGAATAACCGTAGTATATACTTAACATTTTTATCAAATGTTTATCATTTTCTATACTTACATAGTATGATTTTCAAAATATTTCGGGTTTTTTGAGCTATTAATTAATTCAACTTCTACCGTAATGCTAATAGTAAAACAAATTAATATAAAATATACATCATACGACATACAATATTATAATGTATTAAGTAACGCACTAATATTATTATAATAGGCAGCTGACGGACCGTCCATCGTTTTTCATACTATATAAGGTATAATATAATAATATATTATATTGTAGGCATATAATATATTATATCGTACAAGACGCAAGTCCAAAGTATATCATTATTGTACGTCTACAATTATTATTAACGGACAAGTATTTTAATCGGACGTCAAACGAGTGGGTATAACAGCGGTGTATTCACGTATTTCCGTTTAGAAACGGCTCGGCCGAATAGAGTTCCTTACCGAGAGACACTTTACAAGACGTACCTATATCCGATGATGATTGCATTATATTATTGCACCCGTATAATACTTTGGGCGGGCGGGGGCGACACGTCCGGGTCCGCCGCGTTAAAGACTAGGTCGGGGATTTTTTTTTCCACCGGCGCAAGCGTGCGAACCGCGGACCTAGACAATATAATAATACATACCATTATTATTATTATTACACAAGTATCAGGCAGGAACGGGATATTATAATAATAATATTATTATATTGCAGTCGCACGCCCGACGATCGCGGAACAACCAATTCGCGTTGAGAACAATTTGCCGTTACAGGTGTCTATTATCATCGTCTTAAACTCGACCTAACGCCCGAGTATAATAATAATATTATTATACACGTGTTGTTATAATACATTGTTATGACCTAGTCGTAATCACCCGGCTAACGTCGTTACTATATATAGTTGTGTAATACCCGCAAAAGTGTTATTTAATAATTAAATCATAGGTATCTGGTGCCCAACTACATATTTTATACGTACCTACTTATATAGTTTGGCGACCCGATGCCGGTTTTTCATATTTTCCGCAATTCTATAAAATTTAAAATTGAATTCTATATCTTGTTTGTCACCTTAATTATAATATTTTTCCACTACTAATCTACTGTTAAATACCTATTTAGGGGGCGGGGAGGGTTGATACGGTGTATATTATATCAAAAAATGACTTAACTATAATAATTCTCGGGACTTGTAGAGTTGTCAGAATTTTATAACCATTTCTTTAGCTGAAAGAATAGGAGACTTCCTGTGCAGGGCCGCGTTGAACTCTGATTTTTTATATTATTTCAAATTATGGTAATAATTATTTATAATTATCTATAATATAATTTGTAAAAAAAAGCTTATAGTTGTATTATTTTTGAAGACATATCATAAAGTTTGAGATTAAAATATTGAAAAACGGAGTTGAATGTGGCCTGTAGAATATTACCCTGTATTAGTTAAAAAAAAACAATCATCAAATTTGGTTGATTCTACAGAACAGGATCACTATTCCCGTAGAGCGTATTTTTGTGGACAAAATTACATTGGCATTTAAACAGTGGACCAATTCATATCCAAATGTTATTGTTCATGTTATATATTATTTATTTCTACACGGTTGACATTTTTTCGAAACTCCAACACGTAAATAAATAATAATGACAAATAAACGCACGCCGCCGTCTTGTAGGTATACCTGTCCATCACTGATTATCCACCCGTCTCATATAATGTGCTTTGCATACGCATATACCTATATTATAGGTACCTGTAACCAGTACGGCTGCATACGCCATATAGTAGCGGACAAAATTCCTCTGGTCATTATTTTTGATATAGCTATAACATAGGTAGTAGCGGACACGAATTTTGATTTAGACAAAATAATATTATAATATTATCTTGTCTAAATTATATACCTACTATATTATATATTCAAATCGAACCGAATTCGCAATTTCTTATTCAAACCCAAACGGAACGAAACCTATAGTTAAAAATTAATTTATAAACTTCTTTTTCCGAGCTTAGTTAGTATTATTCTCCATATTAACTTTAAACTTTTAAAATTAAATGTTATATTGCTTGTTGACTAATAAGTTGTAGCTTAATATTTTTAACTTACTCAAGTTCATTTTGTTCATTAGTTTTTCCACCTTTGCAGTACATTATAACGAAAATTATTGGAAATCGGAAAATTGAATACCTACGTCCTTCATAGTATATAATACTATAAAGCGGTGGTTAGCTTGGGCCGACGATGGTTATTTTTTATTAATTATTTATATTTTATCACCGTAGAATGGTGGAAACGAAAAATAACACTACGCTAAGCATCGACGCCCTACAGATACTCACAATAATAATAAACAATGATGCACATTGCACACCGAGTTTTATTGTAATATGCCATAAATAGTCCAGATATTCTTATGGTTTTACAAAATATCTTCATTCAGTGAATAACATGCAATTTTGTTGGGATTGAAAAACGAAGGCGATTCATCAAACACGGAGCTCACAAGAAAAATATATTTATGGTATATTTGAGAATATTTCTGGAATTCGGCAATACGATTTAGCTTCTTTGGCATATCATAATAGAATGTTTTGTAAACTGTGGGAAACAAATTCCGACTTAATTTTGAATATTTTTTTAAACTCTTACAAGAGAATATAATATAATAGGATAGCTATCAGGGGAGTGTGCGGAGAGCAGCTGCAGCGCCGCTCGTCGACGATGTCGGGCGTTCGTTATATATGTTGCACGACTCCTACAGGTTGTGTTTTGTGTTCGTTTATTCGTTTTCATTTTCGCCAAGTCTACACAACTGGTGAAAACGCCGCCGCGACTTGGGTCGACGTATTGCACATTGTGCACAGTGTACATTGTACTACGACCTATCATATATGCCGCTTTTTACTTCCTGTTGACCTACCGCGCGAACCGTCTAGTTGATTTTCGGTCCCGATACGGCACGACGCGATGAGCACTCGCACCCCCCGACAATCGTCTCGTGTCGTCGTCGCGGCATATTATAATAATATAATAATATTACTATGTAGGTACAGCACATCACATAATATACGTATGCGCCCATAATATATATCATATAATACTATACATCCGTAGAGTTTTTATCGGCGGAATCGTCCGTGTCCGGAGGGCTGCGTGCGATGACGGAGAAAAAACGGCGTGTATTATTTTGTACGGAAAATAATATCATATTATATATAAGTACCTAGGTAATAGATATTATATTATTCGATACGTGTGTTTTCATTATTTTTTCCACGGTCACGTAGCGGTAGGCACCCACCGCGCGAGCAAAGCGATTTTCTGTACTTGTGTCATAATAATAAGTCATTCGCGTCACAGCGACGGAGACGCATAGCTTTCTATACGAACACGTCGAATTTGTTAATATTATGTCGTAAACAATAGGTGTTTAAAACAGCGCTATAATATTATATACTGTACATATTCAGGCCTTATGTCCCCGGCTGGATTTTTGGATCAACCCAAATTTACATTAAAAAATACACTATTATTAAAATATAATTATTATAGTTATCAGTCAATAGAAATTATTTGCGTTGAGTGTTCAATGAGAAAATAATAATTCGTTTGAACTAGTCGGAATAAATGGTTTTTGACTTCAAAATATATTTATCAATATAAATTGAAACACAGTAAAAAAAGTCGATGATTTAAAATGTCCGCAAATTGAACATAAATCTAGTTGACAACAATTTCAAGTACCTATATAATATTAAATGAACGTGTTTTGACAATGAAATTTGGTACCAGAAACCACAATAGAGGAGGAGAGGGGTATCACTTGTACATTTCATCTACTATGTATAATATTATTAAGTGACGACAAGTCATTATTGCGAGACTATATTATTGGGTGACGTTAGATGGTTACAACGAAAAAAAAAATGGTCGTACATAATATTATATATTATTATGTGTATTGTTACCTAAGGTAATGATACCCGAATACAGTTAACATAATAAATGAATTACTATTTAACGCCGTTTATAAAAAATTATATTCTCATCAGAATAATATATACTGGAGTAATGCATAATATATGATAATATGGGTCTCTTTTTTTTTAACGATAGTCATCACTCGTATAGGTACTCATAAAGTTAACTTCCCATTACACCCGTTACGGTGGTATTATACAACACTATAATATAAATACCTGTACAATTTAAACTACAATTTTCTAAAATATTTGATATTTGAACGTCTAATGAGACGTATAATAACGGTACATTTTTATTATTGTTTCAATATTATGCTGGGGCGGAATTAGTGTTCATGCAAAAATCAAATGAAACAGTAGGTAAATATACAACGGTGAATGGAAATAATTTTATTATGATTTCACAACTCGTTAACTTATTATCCTGCGTAAAACTTTATATTATATAATTGCCAAGTAGGTAATAAGTAGACAAATAGACGTATCGTTTTAAAGGAAAAAAATATATACCTAATAATATTTATTTGAATTGCCTTTAATTTTATAAAAAAAACATCGAAGTATTTAAGAATATTAGTATATTTTATCTAAGTCAGACATTTTCTCAGGATGAGAAACAATTGTGTAGTTTACCATGAATACAATAAACAAGATAGCATAAACTCATAAAGTGTGTTTAGTGTACCTCGTGACTTACCTTAATATGATTAATCGATCAACCACGTGAAAATATTTTCATTTTTTTTTTATAATACATATAGGTCTAAAACAATTATATAACTTATTTACACAGGTATCTTTAATAACACGTAATTTCCTGGGAAGTAGGTACATGCAAATTATAATGTTATGTAGTGTGAAATAAAGAATAATAAAAACTTTTTTCCTTGTAAATGTATAATTATATATATTTATTATATATAGATATATATATTTTTTTGGACTTATTTGTTATAGGTACTTAATATTTTCTGTATGAATATAATTAATATAAATGATTCAAGAAATCTTTTTTTTATTTAAAAATTAGTGAAAAAATCGATTTGGTGAAATCTGGGTGGGTTTTCTACTGCGTTGGCTATTAAATAATAATATAAACAAAATTAAATAAAACAGCGTAAGTAATTGCTCCATTTTAAATAAAAAGTGAGATACTATGAGCTGCGCGGCGCGGCGGCCTGACTGTTAAAATGAACCTTATAAGGTTAATTGTTCAAATTTCTTTAGCTTAGTTTCAACTTTCAATCAACCTTTGAACAAAATTTAAATTATTTTATTTGATGATTATAAAATAACAAATATGCAACTTTGTGTAATTATCTAGAAATAAGTAGAAAACTCACCTATATATTAACTTTAACTCTGAAAATATGCAAAAATACGCATTACGTTTTGGCAACATATTTATTCATAGTTGTTCAAAGTTAGATAAGTTTAGGATAATATACAATTTACATAAAAATCCGGGCCATAGATAAACTTTTAAGTTATAGGTCCCTTCGCTATATTTCAATGTATACACAATTTGTTGTAGTTCTTAAAAACTTACTGACCTATACCTATTCGGTCATCGTTCACGCCTGTTGAAATAATCTGATCAAATAGATATTGATTGGCGTTTCATTTTAAATTTAAAATTGTCTATTATCAGATGACTGATGAGGAATGGCTTTAATATCCGAGTATTAAATTTGTTCTTTCAAGTATGGAATAATGAGGTACCTATACAACCTATAGATGTAATTTGTATTGTGGACCTGCAATATTAGTTAACCATACTTAGTATAATAGGTAATGAAAGGTATTATAATATTCTAAAAATATTTATAATATTTTTTCTGTAATAGGTACATACTTATATATTTCATCCTTATAAATATTAATAAAAAAAAATATTATTAGTTATAATATAATAACATGATCGAATTCTATATTTTATTAACATAATAAAATAGGTATTTATTCAAATTTCTATAGTATTTTTATATAATATTTAAAAGTATATTGCACTCAAATTTCTAAGAGAGAACATAACCCATTGAAAAACATAAATAAAATGAGTTTCGATTTAAAATAAAATAATAAAGCCCGTTATAACTATTGTAGTAAAACCAATACCTATCTCCGATATCGAAACGGCTAGCAAAATTTCGGTCAAATTCATTAGGTCTAGATAATGTTTAGTCTAAAAATGTTAGTCCGATGACATAACTGAAAATACTATAACTCAAATAAGGGGTGGTCAAAGGGGTGTACACGCGGTGTCAAAAAACCAATCCCCAAAAAATGTACTGTTTATCAGGAACTAGTTGAAAATATAATAAGTAATTATGCTCATTATACAAACGAAATAACTGTATATCTTAGAATATTTGCTTACCACTTAAAATTATACAGTGATCTGATGTAATAAACTAAATTTACAAGAAATTTGTGGTTCTCATTATTTTGGTTTTCTTAAGACATACTTATAATATAATACATAAAAGTTCATTGGACATTAAAATGAACGGTCTAATTTTTCTATTGGACAAATAGTTATGTACATTGAACCTAAAAAAATAATAGACAAAATTACATTGGACATGACTGATAGTTGGACTAAATAAAATTGGACATTATAGGAAGGACCAATGTTCTTGTAACCTATCGGAACCTAATAAATTATATAGCATTATCGTATGTATATATGAAAATATGGGCACCAAAAAATGTTCAATCACTTGAGTAAACAGAGTCAATATTACGACGCACAAGAACTATGATAGGTAAAACGGTTAACGTAAATCACTACCATAATGTTTAACTATATTACAGTGTGAAATATGATTTTTGAGTGAATAACGATGGGCCACAAATCATTTATATTTTATACCACTCGCGTTGTATAATAGGTACGTATAGTAATAGCGACACGTCAAAACGTTTCCATAAACACGCATTAAAGGAGGTTTTTTAATTTAAAGGCAACAAAAAAAATATACCATATTATTAACGCGTTAATCAAATATTGGCAGTTCGGTTAGTTTACTGTGAAATTTTTTTGTTTTCACGTCCCACGCTATATTTATAAATCATATATTATGATTATAAATTATAATAATATGTATAGATAGGTATGCGACGGGACTTGGGATGCGTCAACGTTCGTAAGTTTGTATTATGTAAGATAATACTCGTCGACTCTTTGACCTGTGTAAATACTTATGAAAGAAGAACTTACTCGTGAAATAAACATTTAAAGAATACAACAAGATACTAATACGTTTTAATACAAATTTTTTTCAATTATACGTTTGTACAATATAACAAGTGTGTAAACAGTGTTAAGCTGCGTGCTCCTTCACATAATAATATTGTGTTAGTTGTTATTATTGACTCCGAGGACAACCCCCGAGTGACTCACTCTCACACCAATAAAGTATATTCCACAGTACGGACGGAGCTAAGTAAAAGTCTACACCGGATAATAAATATAGCACTGCGAGTAACATCGACATTCGTGCGAGGTCTCTTCATGCTATTTTTTTTTTATTATTATTATTATTTAACAAACTCGGTTCCCATCGAAGTTTTTACCTTCTCCCGGACGAGCTGAAGAAATATCGGTTTGTCGTGACCGAGTAACCACCTCGCGGCACGAAACCATCCCAAAACGGTGCAATGTCGGTTTAAGTTCGATGGCTCCCCTTCCACACCCCCCGGCCCATCACCGCCAACCAATTATATTGTTTTATCATTATGTGTACATATATCGTAATAAATGACATGTCTTAAAGTCGAAATATATAATGTGAACGATAAATTGTTATAGGTCAAATTACCGATACCGACCAAAGAGAGTCTACCGCAGGTGGCCGAAGCGTTAAAGGCGGCTACGTACTTGGAGGACAGCGATGAACTGGAAAAGAACTTCGAAGGACAGCGGGATAGTTATAAGAGATCACCCAGGAAATTGGCAACTGATGATCTAGACAAAAACTCGGAACTACAGGAGTATCAAGGTGTTTTATTATTACATTTTTTTTTTTTTCATATCGTGAGTGCTGAAAGAGTATTTTTCATGATAACTAATAACACGCAAGTGTTATAATAAATACTGCGTGGTTTTAGATAATAATGTCCTGTATTTTTTGTAGGTGTAATGGGACGTCCTGGTGTTGACTTTCCAATATTGCCATCCATACCGCATACCGATTTCAGCTGTAAAAAGGTGAAGAAACCTGGTTACTACGCAGATCCTGAAACTGACTGCCAGGTAAATAAGACCTTTTTATATGCAGAAATATTTTGCGTGTTAATATGTTGTGCCTAGTGCAACAAACTATACAATATTATATATTAAATAATATTATAGTTACAACTTACAATAAGCTGATAATAATCAATTTTACGAAATTAATACAAATATATATATATATATTATTATGCATTGTATACAGTTAGTGGTGATAAAAATGCTAACAGATATCCAAAAAATCAAAATTAGTCAAGTTCAAGATTAATTAGACAGAGTTTATGAATCGCATGGATTTTATTGAAGTTTGCAAAAATACAAAGTTCTAATTTTAATTTTCATAAAAATTATGTGGAACATTTTTGAAAATAATTTTTTATAATCAATTTAATTTTACAAAAAGCCAATATGTCGTAGGTATCTATTAAATTATGAAGTGTCCATTGAATTTTAAGTGCAAATAAATATAGTCCGAAATTCAATATTACTTAGATACCTAATTTATTAACTATAGATATATTAAAGTAGCTAGGTATTTAATACACTTTTAATTTTTCAAAAATTATTTCTTTGTGTATAATGTGTTACAAAAAAAAACAAAGTAAAATATAGATATCGTCAGTTTTTTTTACACTACTAACATGAAGTATTTGTTATATAACATTATATTAAAAATTAAAAGTATTTATATGATTGTGCAAATTTAATTTATTTTAAATTAAATTAATAAAAACATTTTTCTTTTCAGGTATTTCACATTTGTGATAATGGAAGGAAAGTATCATTCTTATGTCCAAATGGTACGATTTTCCGTCAATCACATTTAATTTGTGACTGGTGGTTCCGAGTGGATTGTGAAAGATCAATCGAGTTATACGAAGAGAGTGCAGAACAGCTTGCATCTGACCAACGGGTTTTTAAAGAGCGTGCTGAAACATTGGCTAAAGCTATGTTAAAAGTACAAACAACAACTCAAACAAGTTATAGTGATCGCGTTGTAACCGAACGTTCGTTTGGTCCGAGTACAACTATTTTCAATTCCGAAAGCCGACTGCCTGACCGTGCCAGATACTTTAGTGACTATTCGAGAGACGAAAGTCAAGTTCCCGCTGAGACAGGATCATTCGCTGGAAAACAGTTTCAAACCAATTTCAATAATTATTATCCACAGTCCAAATCACCTGTACAAAATTGGAACCAAGGAAATTATCAAACACAACCCTCAACAACAGCCCAACCGATTTGGAATGGCAACTACCAAAGCAGTACTTATCAAGCACAGTCTACCATAACTGCACGGCCGACTTGGAACCAGGCTGCTAATAACAATTACCAAACTAGTTCTTATCAATCACCACCTGTGACGACTGCACAACCATCCATCGTTCAAGGGGTCAATAATTTCCAATCTAGTTACCAACCGCAATTCACCACAAGTGCTCAATCGGTTCAAGGTACTACCAGTTCACAAGTAGCTTACCAACCACAGCCCACTACTGTGGTGTCTCAAACAAACTGGAACCAAGGTAGCAATAATTATCAAACTGGAAATTACCAAACAATACCCACCACAGCAGCAACTCAAACGAACTGGAATAATCATGGTAACAACGGTCTTAGAACTAACAATTATCAGTCTCATACACCTTCAACAACACAACCAAATTGGAGCCAAAGTAGTAGTAGTAACTACCAATCTGAAAACTATCAATCACCGTCCACTACAGAAGCCGCTCAAGCTAACTGGGATAATCAAGGTTCCAACAATTTACAAACTGAAAATTATCAAACATCACAATCAACAACACCGACACCAGTAAACTGGAATAATCAAGGTTCCAACCAATTTGGGACTTCAAATTCTCAAAAACAAGTGACGACTACCTTACCACAAACTAACTGGAACGGAGCTGTCAATAATTTCCAATCAAATAGTTACAATTCACAACCAATAACAACGATACAACCGGATTGGAACCAAGAGTCTGATACTCTCCTGCCTAATCAATTCGAATCTCAACAACTGACAACTGTGTTTCCAACCGATAATGAACAAACCATCCCAGCCAAAGAAAGCCAAGTACCCGCGGAATCAGCTTCATTTGTTGGCCACCAAAACTTACCTCGTTTTAATTTCCAACCAGATAATTACTACACACAAACTCCTCAAACAAATGTACCACCCACCACATATCCGGTAACAAGTTCTTACACAAATGATTATTCACCAAATGGAGCTTTTTCATTTGTCGAATATCAAAGATCGCCCGATACTCCCGTCGCTAGAGACAGCTCAACTCAAGCCTCTCCAGTTATGACTACAGTATTTGACTATAATTCGGTCGATAATTCCACATTACCACCGTCAGGAGAGACGTTAATCCCGAATATGATAAACTCATTACAATCACTGACAGATAATAATCTACTTTTTGACTTGGATGGACAAAACACTTACCCTTCGCAAACGAATTCCGACGATGAACTGAATTCCGTCGCCGTGTATTTTAATAATGTAAAAAATCCACAAGTGACTACTGTTGCTAGTGACTTGCAGTTTAATCGTTTCGAACAAACGTCTAGAGCATACACCAATGGCATAAGTTCAACTACTATTGATTCGGTCGAAACTACTACACCAGTTGATAATTTACATATACCTGCGATTTTGACACAGAATACAAAAGAAGCATATGATAAGCTTTTCAGAAATGACACCGTTAAAGAATCAATGGTCACTTTAAAGTTGGCAGATACTAGCAAGCCTGTAGAAAATCCTACAAGTTCAGTAAACCTAGGATTTGCTCAGGGATTGACTGTAAACCGTTCGTCAGTAGAATTGAGAGAACTGGCTGCAGTATTTACGCGTGCTTTAACTGCATACTTGGACGACCCAGAGAATTTCCGTAAAATACTAGCCGAGGTAAGACCTACGGAACCACCAAGTGTCAAGACTAGCGTTACCGAAGAACAAGAAGTGTTGGATTTTTCTGACGATTCAAAGCGTCAACGAGGGAAACCCACAGAACCGAGCACATCAAGTCCAAATTTAGCAGCTGAAATCAATGGTATGACACAAAGTATTAGTGTACTGACAGACTTGTCAACCACTGTTCCACAATACACCTCATCGCCATTAATAGAAATCACATCGAAGTATACTGAAACATCAAACGCTGGTCTACAAGAATATGCACCACCGGAAGATAGCGAACAGTTACAATTGGCCGGAAGTCATTCGTTTTATTCAAGTAGAGACAATAGCATTCAAACTGCGAAAACTATAAAACCAGCCGCTTCCACGTTGTCATGGACAGTGTCTCCTTTAATAGACACTGATCAGGACATAAAATCTACTACTCTGTCGCCAGTGTACTTCACTACCACCGCAGAAGACTTAGAAACTACTGTAATTGTGCAAAGGGCCAAAGAAATGTTCAGTCACTTGAATGCGTCTGAAGCAGGAGTATTGATGAATGTTATGAAAACTGCTCAAGTTAATGATACAGTCAAAAGGTAATAATAATTCTTAAAATAGCCACATTAACAATATACATTGTTGTCTATAGATTTCATTCAATAACATTGTACTAACTGATATGCCAAGAATTAAACATAAAGTTTGAAATTATGCATTTGTTGTGTAGTTATTATAAGTGTTTATCTAATAATAATTAATATAATTATAAATATAATAAACCCATGCAATACATCAATTTAACGAAATTTGGGAACAATATTTTTAAGTTAAAAATAAAATGCAGCACCTGTATAATTTAGTATTGTAAAGTACTTGAGTAAAATTAATCAAATACTTTATAAGTAAGTACTCAAATACGTATTTCAAAAGTCTCAAAGTATTTGTATTAAACATCAAGTACCTACCAATTTTTAAATAGGTACTTTAATAATTCTTTTTAGTTTATATATTTTCTATTTTAATTTTGATCACGTGAAATAAAATTAAAATTGAGAATATATACAATAATATTAATTTTTACTGGGAATAATACTCAACTAAAAATAAAATACTTCGAAAAATAAAACAGTAGAGTATTTAATGTGTAAAATATATGCTCTATAAAATTGATTTAAACATGCAAATTGGTTCATTAAATTTGAAAGTATCTATAATTCCTTTTTTAAAGTATTTGTATTTGTAGGTACTCAAATACTTTTTTTGCTGAGTATTCAAATACGTATTTTAAATACCTACTTTTCGAAATAAGTATCCGTAATCCGGATATATGTACTTGAAAACTTTAAAAAGTATCTTTTACAAGACTGCCATTTGTATAAATTGTAGATTTTGTTTAGTTTTAATATACTCATATTAAACATTTGGAAATAATTTATGTAAATACCGTGATCATAATTTTTTTTAGGTATAATTGCATAATTTATTAATAATACAAATTTAGAAACAATGGTAAAATAATGATTGTATGAAAAATGAAACTAGGTACTTACACACCTACCTATGTATGAAAATAATATATATGTATATTGTATTATATATAATATATTACATATATAAATAGTTTTTAGTAAATAAATAATATCATTACGATAAATATGCCATATCTAATTTATAATTATTTACACTTGACACTTGTCAAATATGAAATATTTATTGGTAATATGATAGGTTTAATTATAAATTATATTTAAATTTAAACAACCATAGGTATATACATATAAATATATGATATATGTTTTATAATGATTTACCTATATCAGTTTATTTCTAAATCAATTAATAATTTCATGAATATATTTTTTAAATACGCAATAAAAATAATATTGAATTTTTGTATTGTATCTTCAATGTGGCGATTTTCTCATTGCTATAAAATAATTGTCACTTTAGTTAATTCATAAATTCATGACACGTGGTTCTTTATTGCGTGTTTTGTGCAAAATAACAATATACGATATATCCTTACATTATTTCATAATGTTTGTATAAAGCTGGTGGACTAGAAAAAAAAATATTCTTTTTGTTATTATAGTGTTTTTTTTTTTCATTATTCAAACGCTTATGTTATTTTACAGATTGGTTTTACTGTTAGTCAATGACTCGAACAAAGAGAATAGCCCAGAGCAGACTAGAAACAATTTAATCGAAGCATTACTGGAGAATAGGAGTACTGATCAAGCGTATGACGGTTCATCGTCATCACCGACGACTACTTTCTTGCCGTCGTCCCCGTCAGAAATTCCATTCGGTCAGAGAATACAGGAAGATGGTTCGCCGGTGCAGGACGGACAGTATAAGAAATCTAGGAAAGGGGCCAGGAGACGAGTTGTGCACAGGAGTAGGTCAACTCCCGTTTCCACCACTCCAATGACCTCGAATACTTGGCAGGGAGCTAACGACGTGGGTCCGGGGCTGAGTGGTGATTCTGACGCCCGAGCGGTCGAACTCCTCAAGTCCCTATACTCGATCGCATCCAAATGGTCGTAGTTGGACGGTTATCCGTCGACGGTATTTCCATTCTGCCTGTGTCATAACCGTGTGAAAATCAAATTATTTACGAATCGTCTTTAGAATTATTTTAATATAAGTATTTTATATTTTTGTAATCGGTTCGGGATTATGAAAAAAAAAAAAAAAAAAAAATGATCAAAGCCGATAAACCGTAATAATCGGACAAAACAATTACATTTTACAATATTCATACGCAATTAATAATGCATCAAAATTACATCCCCAGATCAGATTGTTCTTTAAGCGCTACGTGAAATGCTCAATTTCAGTTATGGCTAACTATAGCTGTATAATTTTTTAATAGTTCAACAATATTATCGTGACAAGAAAATTAGTCGAAGATTACTGATAAATTTTGGTTTCTAACTCTCGAGATATTGTTTACATATAGTGCGCGACCCCGAGGAGGTTCATTGACTACCTTTAATAATGATAACAATACTGTCATCGTAATACATTTAAAGATAATATTCAAAAAATGTATTTCATATTGATACATTGACCATTTCATACCGGACGAGTGTAACCTAACTAATACCATGCGATTATAATATGCAACGAAAATCCCAACGCATCTTACGGCTGTGATGTAAAACAATAATATCTTTCATATATTTTTCAAAATTCAACTTTTATGTATAATAGTTGCAGTAATTTTTAACAGTCGTCTTTCATAACGGTCGCTGTACCTAGGTACAATATCATGTCTGTTTAGCGTTTAGAAGTAAGTTGCCATCGCCTAGTACAGAATATTATTAATTGTAAATGTCTCGACAATATACGAATAATGTAAATTGACTCTAGTCCTCGGCGAATCGGTGTGTTACTGTTTTAGGCTTACCTAAGACTTATATTCGTGTTGTATACATATATATATATATATAAATATTATTATATAATTTGCTCATATATCAAAAGTAGATTTCTGTTAAGATTCAATTTTAATTGTATAATAACCAACAGTTGCATACAATTAATATTGTACAACGTACGTAGGTGTATGTCATATTGTATTTTTGGTATTTATGTTTAAAATTTATTTCTCTATTTATCTTTTGCACTTTATTTTATTTTACATTAAGTTTAAACCTTATTTTGCATACCTACCGATAATCATTATAAGTACTTAATTACAACTATACTTACCGTCTTTCAAGTCTTAACCAACATCGATTATTAATCTAAAAAAATTATCATAGATTGATTGAGAGAATATTATAACTATTTTAATCTATGAGTTAAAAACTGCTTACCTTTTTCATTTTTTCTTAAACAATGTAAATGCGTGTGTACGTGTGAAATATATACGTTACACGCGTATTATTATCATTATTATTAACTAGCTCGTATGAATTAAATGATGATACTTTTATAATATTTTTAATTTACTCACATTATGAGTCGAGTTACATTACATGCCATGTAATAATGTTATCGCATTATATGAATTATGTAAATTGCATAATATTGTAAATAAAACATAAAATTATTGTGTATACTTAGTAAAAATTGATTGTCAATAATTGTCATTTAGCATAAGCTGGTAACCTATTCCCGTATTCATATTACTTTATTATTCATATTCAAATTATATTTGTATTAAAATATTTAATACCTATTATGATCATATTGATTAAAAAAAATATTGGAGAAGTCGCTTTGCTGTAGAGTAGTTTTCGAGAGGGTCACCGTAATGGATGTGTTAAATTTGAACTCAATGATATAAAATTTAAAAATATTCTGAGCGAAGACGGCCTGTCAGCTTATACATTGCTAAGAATATTTTAAGATACTATTAAAGAAATTTATTTTATTATCAGCAATAAGTACAGTAGGTTGAATTGTTTTTTCCATGAACATAATATGTTTGAAAATATCATTGTACTTATCTATAAAATAAAATAATATATACTTCAAAAGTTTCCATAACACACAAATAATATTTTTAAATTGCAACAAAATAACTAAAATTATTATCCTCCGTTTAAAAATTGAACTTCATCCATATATGAATTAAAATATCTATTTAAAAAAACTGTGTATATTTAATTTTTAGATTTTTTGGTTTCAGTATCAAATACTCATGAGAAACCTTGTTTTAAATTTCAATTCTTAGCTATAAAAATTGAACATTATTTTTAAAATTTTTCCCAACAAAATAATTAGCAAATTTTCAAGATTTTGATTAATTTTGTCAACATTTCCACTTTAAATAAGTCCAAAAAAAAATCATGCTTATGTATACGAAAAACGATTCTGATAATAATATTATTATTTTTTGTTCGTTGCTATATTATAAGGTGATAAACAATAATGAGTGGAACCATTAAAAAAAAAAAAGTAAATATCAATAAGTAAATGTATTTAAGTATATTTTAATGAATTTAAGTAAATGTGAAAAATGAATAAAAATGAAAATTATTATTATTAGGTACCTACTATTTAGTTATTATATTATATTAATCATATTCAACAATCGAAATTACTGGCCTGTGATAACTGAAATATGACATGTATGTTTGTGATGTAATTTTTCCAAACATCTTGAAAATACTGCATCAATAGTGGTGTCATCTCTCGTTGTATATTCTGCTGGATTGTTTATCAAATGTAAATTGAATGTGTCCAATGTCCATAACGAAAGTTTTAAATGTCACCGATTTCTTATAATTACAATTGTTGTTAAAGTCACCACCAAATAGTTTATAAATTATAATATTTGCAAATGCATATAATGCAGACTTAATTAGGCTGTTTCAAATTCTCACTTTATACCGTTTACCATTACCCAGTCTATACCAAACGCGACGCACGACAAAACTTAATTACCGCAAAGGTAATGCACTATGCAGTGATATAGGCAACAATTAGATTATTCTACGAATACAATTTCATGAAATAAAAATGTTTACGCGTCATGCAAGGGGGTTGTAATTATGTAGGTATATGAGATGTAACCAAAAGTCTATGCTTTGTAAGGACCGTGGTATAGATTTCAATGTCTGGTTGTGCAGGGAATACCCACGATTTGCGAGGCCCAACACTTATGGGGATTTCCACTTTACCATCCGGCAACTACTTTACATATTATACTTAAATATACTTATTACTGATATATGTTATTAATTATAATAATATTATAAATGCATAATATACGTAGTGCAGTGATATATTACCAATAATTGTATTATATTATCAATATACTGGAGGTCGAGATATTTATAAATTATAAATTATAATCATAATATTATCGCGAACCTAACTTACTACTCCTGTTTTTTTTTTGTTCCATCCTACCCAGTGGCGCAACCAGGATTTATTATTCAAGGGGAGGGGGGCAAAAAAATATATTTAACTACACTATATTTCTATACACCATATAATTTGACTTTTTTTGAGCTGTTTACGGACATTGTAAGTTTTCAATTTTTTTAGTTTTTTTTTCTATAAATATCAATTAAATTTTATTTGTTGGGTAAAAAGAGTGAAAATTTCATTCAAAGCTCCTGATATATTGTTACAATAGCAGTTAAAAAATATTAAAAATACATAGGCACAATTTTTTTTATAAGCATTTAAAGTTCAAATGTTGACAACATTTATCACATTTAAAATTTAATAATAATTTTGTAGTTAAAAATGTATAAAATGTTCAACTTTCATAGATAGGGATTGCAAAATATTTAAAACAAGATTCCAAGTAAGTAGTTAATTTTGTTACCAAAAAATATAAAAAATACATTTTATAATTATAAATTATAATTCATATTTAAAATACATTACATTATTTTTATAGTCGTTTTAAGTACGAATTTGGACGAAATTACATAATAAAAAACCTATAGAATAACTATTTTAGTTATTTTGTTGTGATTGTGTAATATTATTCGTGGGTACTTGAAACTTCTAAAGTACACTATTATATAATATCTATGATAGTATCAGGGTTTTTTGTTGATGTATAACGCGTTAGTACCGTAAGTACCTAATGGATATTGTGATATGATTAATTTTGAATTTATTATAGGTACCTACTATAAGTAAATTTTTTTTAATACCATAGATAAGTATATAATATATCTTATACCTAGACTGACATATCGTCTCAGCTCAGAATCGTTTTTCTGATACAATGATATTATATCGTTGAATTCAAATTTAATACTATTCATTATACAGTGACCCACTTGTAAAATACTGTACAGCAGAGCACCTTTTTTAAATTATATCATGTATAGAAAATGAAAAAATAAATATTTGATGAACATTTCAAGTACCTACCTACCCACCTAATACTTTTTGAATCAGAACAAAATAAGAAAATGATTCTATGAGAGTTTGTTAATTTACGGGTAAAAATTTCATAATAACGTGTTCGCATTAGATTTGTTCCATTCTGCTATAGACAAGGTAAGATACAAATTTTGGCAATAATATTAGCATTAAAATTGGACAAACCTACCTACGTGAAAAATATTAGTCTGATTTTGATTTTTTATTGATTGGTGAAAGCGTGCATCCCGCAGGTGCAGATCCATAAAGGCTAATATGTAAGCAATGCTTCTCCACCCATACCACCAAAAAAGTCAAAAATAATATATGATGGATTTTTTTGAACCTTAATTTCAAAGAATAGTTTTTTTTTTTATATAATGATCACATGCACTACTCCAGCACTAGCTGTAGGCCCCTTGGCAAAATATATATATTTGCATTAACTGAATTTTACTATGTATAATTTACAAAATTCATGTTCGCTATTTTATTATGATTGCTGGTATTTTAAAATTTCTTTCTTTAACCTTTTAATAATATGCTTACTTTCATATTAATAAATCACAACTATAAGAGGTACCATATTATGCTTATAATATTTTTCATTCTTATCCACTGAAAAATTGTTTTAATAATTATGAGAAATCTTTACATATTTACAACAATAATAGTTATTAATTATTATATTTCAATTGTTATTATTTTATTATTACTATTATTGTTTTTAACATAAATATGTTCAATTATTTCA